>JASANB010002990.1:0-149576 GCA_030248155.1 Sabatieria punctata | reverse complement strand
CTTAAAGGCAGCAAACTCTTTAAGTTTAGACTAAAATGCAACTACGTACCTACAGTGGCGGCCAAAAGTTTGGGCGCACCCCCAAAATTTTCAGTTTTCTGTTAATAACGCCTGCTCGGTTTGCAGTTTGCGGATGAAGTTGCGTGCTAAGTTTGTGCATAGTAGCCCTGCATAATCTGAAACCATATGGTGTTCGGTCCCCCTCACGTTGCTGTAGTATGAATCCATTTTCCAAAGACCCCAGAAAAATGGGTGGACAAAAGTTTGGACGCACCAAATGATTTTTTAAAAAAAAACGGAGCAACCTGCAACAATAAAGAACAAGCAAGAATGAAACATGTATTTAGGCGACTAGCACTTTGTTCGGAAGCCATAAGACTTGACCACAACTGCACAGCGATTGGGCATAGATTTGACTAGTTTCTGGCATAAAGACTGGGGAATACAAAGCCAAAATTCTGTGATGGCAGTCTCCAGATCGGACAGATCTAGGGGTGCTTTACTGATAACGTCTCGCTGGACATATCTCCACAAATTTTCGATTGGATTCAGGTCAGGTGACTGAGCAGGCCCGTCCAAAACTGCGACTTTGTAGTTAGCGAACCACTGTTTGACTGACCTCACCATGTGTTCGGTGTCCTTATCCTGTTGAAACAGCCAATTCAGCCTGAGGTTCTGTTCTACATATGACAGCATGATGTCTACCAACATGTTGGTGTAGACGGTTTTATCCATGATCCTATGGATACAATAAATAGGTCCTGGGCCTTTCAATGGGAAAGAAGTCCACATCAAAATGCTACCGCCTCCCAACTTTACAATGCTCTGCACAGTCTGGTCGGAATTCCTCGCCCACAAACGGCTTGACATATAGCCGGCCATTACTTCCGCACCGATTCCACTTCTTTTCGTCCCTCCAGAAAACCTTGGAAGCAATCTACAATGGTTCAATGTAAGTGGGCCTTTGCCCACTGGAACCGTTTTTGCGGTCACAAAAGTTGATAGGTGTTTTTTTCCTTGCGATGCAACAACTCAACCCTTTTCGCAGTAGAATTCGGTGCGGGGTTCATGCAGAGATGCTTTGACCACACGCAGCCTCGATTTCCTCTGTTACCTTATGAGCAGTCTTATGCCGATCAACTATACATCTCGTCACATGGACCCATTCTACCATGTTGTATGCGATTTCAGTCGACTGGTCCGTTTCCGATTGACGTTTGAACCGGTTTCAGTGAAGACAACTAAGGCAGAACGAACACCTATTTCCGGAACACCCAACTTGTCAGGCTATCTGAGATTAGAGAGACCACTCTGTCTCAGCTCAAGCATGAGCACCCTCTTTGGTTGAATAAGTTGGTTGGACTGAGCCATCCTCCAAACTGCCGCTAAATTGCAATAAAAAGAAGACTAAATAGCAGCTACACATATTAACGGCCGCTAGGCTCCCTACAAAACATCTGGAAAGCAAAAAATCAAGATAATCGTAGGTGCGTCCAAACTTTTGTCCGCCCATTTTTCTGGGGTCCTTCGAAAATTGATTCATACTACAGCAACGTGAGGGAGACTGAACACCATATGGTTTCAGGTTATGTAGGGCTACTATGCACAAACTTAGCACGCAACTTCATCCGCAAGCTGCAAACAGAACAGGCGTTATTAACAGAAAACTGAAAATTTAGGGGGTGCGTCCAAACTTTTGGCCGCCACTGTATGTACAGTAAAAGTATGAACACTTTTTCACAAATCATAGTTGAACCCTTTTGTTCGAAATAGCTCAACATTTCAACCGTGATCGTCTGTTGACATGTTGCACAGTTTTATGTTTTGATCAGCTTCAGCCTAGTGCCGGCTTTAAGTTGACAAGTGATTCTAATAGATTCGTCGTAATTTTCATCTCCTCCTGTTATTCCCAATTCCCAAACCCACGTCAATAGGCAAGTTTGATTCTTCTGCAAAGAATCGGCCTCGTTATAGTGCTTCCTTCTGGGACCTCTGGCCTGTTACATGTACAATGATGAGAATCAATGTTTGGCAAAAACATTTTAATTCAATTTACTAACTACTACTGTGATACTAACTACGTTATTGAACATGGTGTTGGTCTGAAAATCCGAATAAAACTAGGCAATTTTTGACAAATTTAGTAAATGTTCGTGAAAATAAAGTACCTACTGCGTACATAAGATTATATTCTGTCTATGTCTTTGTTTTTTCTTATTTCCAACCATTACACTGCATTACATGTTCGTACATGGGAAGATTCGGAGAAATGGAATTTTGTCCAGATTAGCGAAATCATTAATTTTTAGCTTCAAATCCGCTTAAACGCCTCCGCTAGCCTAATTCGCGGTTTCCGCTACTGATACATACTGTAATATTTGCATATTTTGTCATTTTAAGCTTGTTTTTAGCTCTGAACAGCAACTGGGCTGCTTAAAATTGCCTTAATCCTGCTAAAACGACCTTTCCATTTTTCGAGCATTTTGAAATTTTTGAGCCATCTCTATTTGAAATCTATAGCAAATCCGCCGCTACCACACCCCCCAGGACCTCTTCGTTGTTTACTACGTATGTTCAGTTCAACTACAAAGAAATTGTGCGCAGTTCTGTCAAAAAATCCTAGTGGAAGTTTGTTTAGGAGTAGCAAATTTTTAGCAAGTGCTTGGCAATACAAGCTATCAGAGAAGTGTTGAAAAAAAGACAAAAAACAACAGCAGTCAAACCTGCGCATCTTCTAACGCTGTGTGGCGAGCAACAGAACATAGCGGCTTAGCTTACCGTCGAGCGGTAACAGCCGGACTGGCACCAGAGCCAACAAGGAGTTCCAGCTACAGCACCGGTGGTGTTTCGTGCTGCGCGGCGTCATTAAATTGGGGACGACAGGAGCCATACTTGATGATGATAACAGCGGCGAAATGAGAAAAATGCGCTAGTCAGCACGAATTGGCTTGGGGATTTTCGCCGCCCTGTCGGCACACATGTGGCTGGGCTCTCACAGAGCCGCTCCAAATAATGCCGCAAACTAGTAGTGTTAGCGCTCTGGAGCCGACAGCAATTTTAATAATAATTTAAAGCCCTGTACTGTGCCATTTTAGGGCAGGCAGGCAGTAGACAATGAAAAAACGACTCACAGTAAATATTGAAATTGCGCTCGAAGAGCAAAAACATTTTCGGCTGCCGCCTAAAAGCCCGGCTATTAGCCGGAGAATGGAAGGCAATTTTCGGTGCTGACGTACCTATTCGATTGTGTTTGTGCGACCAATTTAACACTTACGCCTAATTGACGCTGCGAATGGCGCGAACTTTCCGGCAAGTTGGACGGAGAGGAGAACAAGCTATGGCAGCTGTCTAGGGATTGTTCTGAAGACAAAAATAATAAACGATGCCAATAAACTGAACTACAGAGAATTGGCAATGTACCACAAATACACAGAGGTTTAAATAAAAGGTTAAAACCTACGTAATTCAAGAGAAAACATGAATCAGTGTTCAAGAAGCTCCAATACCCAATTCTGATTAGGACCATAATAAACAATCTACAAGATACAGTGTACATGCGACAGGTCATTCGCCGGTGGGGAGGGGGTTGTTGCTCTGGGGCAAACATGGGCAAAGGGAGGGGGCTGAGGAGTGGTTGGCCCCCCTCAGGCTTTGACCTCCCCCATCAGCCGGCCGCTACCCCTCTCAGGAATTTTTTGGAAGAATTTTGTATAGAAAATTATGATAAAAATATGCCTGGAATAGGTGTAAATGAGCTCAGAATAGCTTATTTTAACTTATTATAATGAAAATAAGCCAAAAAACCTTGATTCTAGCCGAAAATCGGACTTTTTGGCTTACCATCCCCTCAGCCCCACCCCATCAGGCGCTCCTCCCCGTCACCCCATCAGGAATTGAAAATTCTACCCCCCTCAGCCGAAATGCTAGCCCATGTCTGGTCTGGGGCCACCAGGGGGCTGAGGTCAAATTCTGGGGGAGGGGGCTGGGCACAGAAAACGCTCAAAAATCGCAATTTTTTGCTAAAAATCGTCAAAATTTCGACTCAAATACAGCCAAAAAGCGCTGTTTTTCAGGCGATTCTAGCAATTTTAGTGTCTGAAATTCCTACTAAATTGCAAAAATTTGCGGAAGAAATTACTTGAGAGAAATACAATGGGCTGAGGTCGGAAAACCTTTTCGGAAGGTCTCGATCGGGGTTTGGCCTAAATCGGGTGGGAGAGACCCCCAGACCAGACCCCCTGTTACATGTATGACAGTCAGGCACTTAACACCATATAAGGTACCGCTACCATACAAGGCACGGGTACTATATACGTATCCCGCACGCCCGTTCGGGCTCTGTTGTGGTATCATATGGTAGCCCTACCTTAGCCACGGGTATCTATGGTACCCCAACTTTCGGACTCGGTGGTTAAACCGAAAAAATGGGTTTCGGGTAGTTAAAATCCGGAAATTTTGGGGTGGGCCACATTCATGGGTCTCTGGAGGGTCTGGGGGCGCTAACCTTCCCCCTCGCTGACCAAGGCCTCTCCTTTAGGCTGTCCACTACTCTTACTCATACATGGGCCGGGGGGTTAGGGGGGTATACCCCTCCCCCTCGGCCGGCCATACCCCCCCTCGGCCGTCCATACCACCCCCTCGGCCTTCCACCCCCCCTCCCGGAGGGAGAAAATTTCGCTTATTTAAGGCAAAATAGGCGTTTTTTGGCCTTTTTTCGGCCCCCCCCCGAGGTCTCAACCCCCCCACCCCCCCCTCCGGATTTTTCCGGCCCATGTATGCTCTGACTCGCAAATTTTGGTGACGTTTTAGAGAAAATCGGCAATTTAACAGGTTGTTTTCGACAGTTTATTGAAATCAGCTCACTACCCTAACTGAATATGATGGTCCGTCGGGATTGGGTACTGTAGTATCTCGACAAGGAAACAATTGGAAGCAAAATACTAAAGGCAGCAAGCTAAATTGAATGAAAGAGTTAGATATGTGCAATGGCGTAGCTGGGAATCGAACCCAGCACCTTTGGATTGCCGGTCCAGTGCTCTAACCACTGAGCTACACGCCTATGCCAGACCAACACCTTAAACTCAGTATCTGAGAAAGCTAGCCAGTCATGAGGAGCGGGCAGAAGCCACAAGCATCAAACTCGAGCTGAACTAGTGTAGCCAAATTGAATGAAAGGTGAAAGGTACGCAGCTAAGTTGGGGTCTATAATTTTAAGACAAGTCCGACAGTCAGAATTAAGAGAATTAGCCTGGAATGAGAGACAGAAAGAGGTCGGGCGCCAAGCCAAGACCCGACTGGTGTTTTGCGCGCACTAAAATTAGTGTTAAATTCAGCCGGAAAAGCTGCCAATTACGGCAGTGGCATACGGAGGTCCTGACAAATTGCTTTGCCAAATTCACTTAACAAATGCGTCCGAGCCGGCCTCCAGTTTTGCCGTTAGTTTAGTGTTCGTCAGGGGCCGGGGACCTAGCCGCTTCCACTATTAGCCTCCCAATTAACCCTTTGCCGCCCAAATAGACTCTCTGTCTATATCTGGCTGGCTGACTGCCTGTAATTCTGCTACACTGTTGATTTAGCTATCAATTTCAAAACAATTTGGAATGGAAATCAGTGCTATGGGCTTAGCAGACTGAATTTTTCAATCCTCACGGGGATGGTTGCTCAAAATTCTGACTCTTCGACAAAGTCAAGTGGTTTTGTTTGGTACATGTATATTATTTGTTAAAATGGAATGCTAGGTACCTGTATTTCATTTGGTCAGCACCCCTGTCTATCAAAATAATGTCTGCGGAATCTGTGTGAAGAGTCCAAGTAAAAAATGATTGTCTGGTCTTTTTCGAGCTTTCTAAAAAATTCAAATGGCTGCTATTCCTTTTTGAACAGAAATGCAAGATTTTTGACAGAATTATTATTAATTTCTGAAGTTTTTCTGGCCACATCTTAAGAACCCTTCTGAATCTTAAGCAGTCTTTGTATGAACTTTATTCTCAGGAAATTTCATGCGCAACGTTTTCAAACCTAGACTACTGGAACAATTTGATGAGTACATGAGAACTCTCATCGGAAGGACAAAGCTCTAGACTACGGAAGTCTAGCGTGAAATTATTCAGCCAAAAATAAACTACAAATGGATTAACAATCGAGCCAAAAATAGTTTAATGCGATTTGAATTTTATTTCGAAAAAGATGACAAACACAGTCTGTTTTGTCCATCTCTGTAATACTACATTCTATGTGATAAATTTCACTAACTTATTCTCAAAAAGAACATTAGATTTCTGACATAACAGGCCATCCGGCGAAGAAGGGGAGGGGGGATTTGGGGGATCTGAGCCCAAATTTTGGGAGATTGGTTGGGCACTAAATAACGCGCAGAAATCGAAAAGATCGCAATTTTTGGGCTCAAAAATCGCTAATTTCTGCTGAAATACAGCTAAAAACTGCTATTTTACAGGCGATGTTGGCAATTTTGTGTCTGAAATTGCAAAAATTTGTTCAAAAAATTACCTGCCAGAAAAATCGTCTCGGGGGATCTGGCCTAAGTCGGGTGGAGACCCCCTGTTACATACATGTATGATTTCTGACCAATCAAACAGTTTACCAAGTAAAAAGCTGGAAAAATCTAGAAGTGAATATAGGATTTCCAGAAGAAAAACTAAACTGCTGCTCCTAGACATAAAGAAAGTGTTAAGCGTAGAGTAGCTTACGGAGTCTGATCTGGTTGGGCAAGTCTGCAAGCCAATTGATCAGAGTGTCCAAAGTAAATTTCATCATTTGAGCATGGCTATTCTTTCGTCGGGGCGGGCCGCCGTCGGGGCACATCTTAGAGGAGGGAGGGAAGGGAGGAGGTGCTAGACAAAGCAATTAACGGCTGGAGCGTGGTCGATCGCGCTGGTCCGGTCCATTATTAAGCGACACAGCCACCACCACCGATCTAAGGCCGTCCAAATAGCACTACTACTAGCTTGGAGCAGTGGTGGAGCGAAGCGAAGAAGAGGAGGCTCTTTTTTGGCACCAATAACAAAGGTACTAATAATCGAACCGAAAGCTATGCAGCAGAGAAGACCGGGCCGACCATAAGATAGAGAGCTATCCCACCAACAGCTGGGCAAAGTAACGGCCGTCCCTGCCGGCCGATACACACACAGACAGACACCAGTTGTTGCGTCAATGGCGGCAGGGAAAGAGAGGCTTCCGTAGTACAGCGCCGTTACACCACAGCGCCACCCTTTCTGCTGACCTTTGCACGGCCCTCTTACAACCTCTCAGAATTAATTAGATCTCCTCCTGCCTGCCAACGTGCTGGTTGGCCTCCCTCGGGCCACTTTTGGCCGCCTGCCTTTGACACTGCCAACAAAATGGTGGGTTAGCTGCCAAACTTATTGAAAGAATTATTAGGAAGACCCACCAACTCAAATTACAGGTTAGAAACGATCTTGGACGGACGAACTGAAATCTATTTGGAGAGGCGGCGAACAATTGTTGTTTTTAGAAGTCCTTTCAATTAGGCGAACATGAACCTTATTTTAAGTTCGTGTTCGCCTAATGCAAGCTAAAAACACAGATTGGTCTTTTTAACAGCGGAAATGCAAAATTAGGTTAGCTAAAGCTTTTTAGCCGAATTTAAGCTAAAAATTTGTGATTTCTGAGCCAGGTTCTTAGTGCTGGTACTGCCTAAAACTGACTGGGGCTTGGGTTGTGTGGTTTAGCCTTACCAGCAGGGGTAAACCCCCAAAGTACTTATGACACAACAAAAGTGGTTGTGATTTTCAAATGTGGAAGCAAATATTTGTATAAAATTATCTCTTCCAAGCTTTTGAGCAAACGTGTATAAAATTAAGCTAATTTGAGTTGAATTTTGTCTAACTTCGTAACTTTTAACGAATTTTATCAGAGTGGCGCTGTAAAATATTGCTTTAATGCTTTGTCCTATACTCATTTAATTTACGCTTGCTCTCACCACAAACACATTAGCTAAATTGAACCTCTATATAGTCTAAAACTGCAGAACCAACCTCTTTGCAGTCCTGCGTAGGAAACGGTGCTAATTTTCCTAACAACCGCCGCGGCCATAGCTTAACAAAAAGCTTTAAAAGCTACTTAGTAGCAAGTGTGAAATTTAAGCCGGATTCCTCTGAACTTACGTCCCAGTACGTAGTCAGATATGCTTTTTGTCAGGCCCCCAGAAGCTTCCATTTCTCTGCTGGAGAAGGTGGAAATGAGTCTAGCGAGGCCCAGTTTCCGTCGGCTGGTCGGTGCCTCCTTGCTGGCAGTGGGACCTTGGTCCATAGCAATATAGCTGCGACATCAAAACATGGCAGTCAGTCAGTGGAGAAGAAATTAGGCCCGACTTTGCCGATTCGAGGAGTGATTGTTCGTTTCGTACTCGTAGTAATTGAGCTGTAGGCAATCAATAAGCGCTCAATTAGGTCGGTCCAAGTTCGCACCAAAAAGTTTTTGATTTCTCGTCGCCGCCAGCGAGCCGACAGCCGGCCGGCGCCATTTTTTATCGCCGACACTGGGGAGCTCTCCCGAGGGCTTAGTAGTAAAATTAATTAACAACTAGTCGGCCAATCAGCGAGCATCGCTATCGATCGCCTCCGATTCAGGTGAGGTTAATTGGAAAATTAATTCAAGAGCAGCCCGGTGGCCCCTAATAGCAACTCTTCGACACTCGGCTGGACCACACACAGCGCCGGCGAATAATAGCTCTGCCCGACTGAGACTGCTGCTATGGCCCAGCTGACGTCACAGCTGAATCGACCGTTTTTGATCGCTGTTACGGAAGCTGGCGCCAGATCAAGTTACCTCGTCGAGTGACAGTGTGCCCTAGTCTTTCGGCCAATTTCCCTGGCGCCGGTAGACGACGATTATGCGGGGCTGGATTGATATTGGATTCCGTTTATTAGAGATCGGCGGTCGCACGCCCAATCTAGTACGGTATTGTGCCTGCTGAATTGGAGGACAAATTGCCGTCTTAGGTTCAATTTCGTGCCGATGTCTGATGATTTTTTTCACACCGGCCTTAATTGGAAAATGTGCAAATTTGTTTCCGACCTGTCTGACTGGGCTGGGGGCTGGTGAATAGTATAGATTGTTTGGTTTGGATGCTGCTATGAATAAACATGCCTCGGACTGACGTAAAATATGCGTTGTTTCGTTTGTTTCGTGGTGTTTAAGTGCACTTCAATTAAAGTTAGACTTATGATTAGGTTTATTTGGTTCGCCTAACTGAACTCACTAACTCCAATTTTTCTCGGTACCAAACCAAGTTTAGGCGATTGTTGTAAAACTCTAGACAAAAAAGTCTACAGTTCACTGCAAATAAGTCAATTTACAGCTCTATTTTATCACTGACTGGCCATTTTTGCTCAAAACTCCTATTTGTCAACGATTTTTAGTGGTGAACCTCCTCACTTCAGCAGACGACGATGTTGGTTTTAACTTATAAATGAAAAACTATTAGTAGGTATGGCCAATGGTTTTCAAAAATTCAAGCTACAGCAAAAAATTATGCTAAAACTGCCGATCACATGACCGGATATGATAATTCACGCGAAAAACCGAACTTGATTTAATGAAAAACTAGAAAAAGGCGATCTAAAACATCCGTCTGTGAATAACTTTTGTATGGCGCACTTGGTACCATTTTTAGTTATGGGCAACAGATTTGAATAACTCGCGCTACAAGCAAAAATTTATGCTAAAACGGCAATAGCTTGACCGGATGTGATTGTTTACGCAAAAAACCGCGTTTATTTCATGAAGAATTGGAGAAATGCGTGTGGGTTCAAAACAGCCGGGTGGCTCAAATCGCGTAAATTAGTGTTTATAACTTGGTCGCCGTTCCAGCGGTGGCTGATTTTCTCTGGCGCGAGTTATGAAGGTGAAACCAACTTGATTGTTTAAAGTCTACTAGAAAGATTTGAATATTCGTCGCACAGCTAAATTAATGCGAAAAAGTATGATTGCAAGTGTTACGTACAATAAAAGACTGAAATGGCAAAAAATTAAGGGTTATAGAAACTTCAACACTGTTTGTTGGGTTAACGGCAAAGAGCAGAGAGCCAATCCTTCTATTATTCGAAAGCCTGAACTCTACTGTACATATGGAACCGATTGAACATCTTGCGCCGAATTCGTCATTTTTTCACAAGAACGAGGAACACGAAAAAAAATCCACGAAAATGCCAATTTTCAGTAGTTAAGAAAGAATCCAATTTGTGGGGACCATGCCAAAGTGCAGTAAGAAAAAAGCAGTGCTATATAGGTAACGAGCAGCGCTGATTTTAAATCCGGTTGAACAAAATTTGAATCAAGTCTCCTTTTAGCAGAAAATGGACATTGCAAAACGACGAATTCAGTTTTTGAGAGGTAAATGCCCTTTAACGGCCGAATTATGACTCAAAGTGCATCTTATTCGATAGCTCACACTCTGTTTCAGATAAAAACATTACTTCTTCCCTTCAATAATTGAACACAAAAATGAATTTGCGCAGAAAACGGTTTCTGACCACTTCTCGGCTGTATTTTTGTATTTTCTATTCCGCGCCGCGCGAACGTGCTTCTGCCATCCCTACTATTAGCTGAAAAATGGTTGGTATGGCTAAACCTATGATTAGGCGTAAACAGAACAGTCGTCCTACTGGAGGGGGGTAAACAACTCTTGTGGCTTAAACAGCAGAATCAGAAATTTACTAATTGACGCAACACGTGTTCCCCCATTGCGGTGCTACGCTACCGTATCTATCTACCACCAATTGGCGCCGAGACACCGAATTTCATTAAATCGGCAGATCGCCATCCAATAGATGCAACGAATATATAGCACTCACTTCTCTGTTTCTTCAGTTTTCTCCTCTGCGCATGTTTGCTGTCCTCCTCCCTGCAAAAGCGAAAGCACAGCCAATTACGCGGGTCCAGCAAATCTTTGAGCAGCTCGCAGCACATTTTTGCCACCGGTCGGTATACGTAATGTAGCTGTTGACAGGGGGCAGCCTAGCAGCAGCAGCAGTCTCAAGTAGTGGCGATCTCGCCCGAAACCGGCTCTGTCTGTCCCACCGACGACAAGCCGCCTCACAATTAAGTCCAGGCCGAGCCAACTAACTAAGCTTTATGCTAATGCTAACAACTCACTTGTGCCAGATTATGTCGCGCATTGCCATCGCTGCTCTGCCTCTAACAAACAGGTTCGAAAATAATTCAGTTTCCCCTCAACAAACGCCAGAAATTGCCGTCCAATTTGCCAATATCCGCTTTCGGCCGGCCGATAATAACTGTAGTGGGTAGAAGATTGCAGACCTGAGGCCCGAAAAAAGGGGGTGGCGAGTGCGGCGAGAAAGAATTAAGGGGTATGAGACTGGTCGGGGAGGCCAATCGCGCCGAGAGTAAAAGCTAAGTCGGTCCGATCCGGTCCGGCTCGCAAATAAAACTGGCACCAGCTAACATAGATGACACACCTGACGACTTAGGAGCAATTTCGGTCAGTTTCTTCCCGTTAGAACGCTCCCTGCCAGTTTAGAGAGAGGATTTTTAGAAAATCTGTCTGAGTGGGATTAGTTTCGATGCCAACGCTGGTGTTCGCTTCAGTTCTTGCTAATAATTGATTTCCGTTCTGTTGTTTTATGGGCTAAGTGTAAAAGCTTAAACCATTACTAGAGTTTGCGTTTCGCTTTTCCTTAGCTGATTAGAAAAGAGTGAGATGCTATGAAGCATGGTACAGAACAAACGGCAGTATTTAGACTGTTCCATACATGTAACAGGTCATCCACCGATGGGGAGGGGGTTGGGTGTCCGGCGCCGGCCGGGAGGGGGTTAGGCACTAAAAGCACTCAAAAATTGCAAAAAATCGCAATTTTTCGGCTAAAAATCGTAAAAACCGCTAATTTGGGCTCAAATACATGTACAGCTATTAAATGTGCTGTTTTACATGCGATTTTGGCAATTTTTCTGTCTGAAATTGTAAAAAATCGCAAAAATTTGCTCAAAGTTACTTGCCAGAAAAAGTCGGAGCTGGTCGGAAAAATCGTCTCGGGCTACAGTGGGCAAATAATATAAATTACGTTTGTATATGTATATGTATATGTATATGTATATATACAAAGCCCAATTTTTGACATTTGTATATGTATATATACATATACAAAGCGCTAAAATTATTGCATATTGTTTGTATATTTTTTATATATTTTGTAAAATCGGTCAAAAACTTTTACGACAGCCGGAACTATAGACACGGACACGGTACTAATGCTTATAGTTTCCCAACATGACAGTTTCTACAAAGTCAAATTATCAAAATGGCGATTGAACTTATAATAAGCAGTTCGTGTTTGGTCATTTCGGCACTGATTCTGTACCGCCGACCCCCTTGTAGTGTTTCCCATCAAATTAAAATTAAATAACAACATCTAATTAAATAATTGTTTTGGCCAAAATCACCAACTAAATAGGAATTTAATAACAAATTTAATTTCTCGCGATGACTGTCAAACAAATTAAAATAATATTATATAACAAAGATATCAACTCATTAAATGCTAATTTGTAGATCATTTGTCACCATCTAAAGAAAGGTCAACTCTTTTTGAACAGACACAACCCATGTTTTGAGCTGTTTCCTCAGTAATTGAGTATTCATTTTAGCAAATTTATATTTCATTCATATCAAATAACAAATTTGTATCAAATTAAATTTCAGAATTTGGGTACCAAGCAAATTAATAGCAAGTTATTTCCTTCTGAAGGCTGAACAAGCAATTTAATAGTTATTTAATTTCTAAACAAATTTTCTCGGAAACATTAACCCCTTGCACTATATACTACATAAGGCCCTTTCTATTCCAGCAGATGTGGCTGCAACAGCCAAAACGTCCAACGCAAATTCGGCAATGTTTCTCAGACAGGTGCCGAGCTTTGACACCCAAAAGTCTATGGCATCATTCCGATCTGACTCTTGTACAAACATCAAAATTGTGTCAAAATATACAAACAGAAATATACAAACCGTTTGTATAATGATGCTGTTTTGTATATGTATAATGTATATTAGCATCCTAGCTTCTTTTGTATATGTATATGTATATGTATATTGGCATCATTTGTATAATTATACAAACTTTGTATATGTATATTTCAATATACAAACCACTGTATCTCGGGCATCCGTGGAGGGTCTGGCCTAAGTCGGCTGGGGGCAGACCCCCGAGACCCCCTGTTATAGTATGTATAGATTAGATTCCTGAAAATGTCTGGCTCAACCCGCTCAAGATTTGTTTTTATCTGAAGGTCAATTTGTCTTGACTTGTCAGCAAAAACTACCACTAACAGGTTTCATGTTAGCTTCATTCTTTTCTAAGTTTCTTGCACAGTCACAGACAAAACAAAACGTGTCAATTATTATCATTTTTTCTGCCCAAAAACATTAGACATTGATTCCCAGTTGTTTCGCACCCAGCTTCCAGCCAAGCCAACGCTAAGGTGGCAGGAAGAGACAGTATGCCTTTGGACGAAAACAGCCCCCGATACCGATATTCCTCTCGTCGTAGCAGCTTCAGCATCGCTATCGGAGGGCTCTACATCTTACTTCCGGCGCTCTTCTTAATTTGGGGCTTGGCCAATAATTCGGTCTACGCAGAAATCTGCAGATCATCTCCTTTTTCGGAATGCATCGATAGATTGGTGGCCATTGTTTCTGGTCTTGCTTTGTTAGTGGGTGTGTGTAAGCAAAAGCCTGTTCTTGTAGTCTTGTTCATTGCACACGCGGCAATGTGCATGGTGTATTGGGTTCCTTATTCGGTGATTGCATTGATTAATGCGGTCACAGCCAGCGGTAGGTGCGGATTCTTCTTTAAAGTGTGCATATCAGTACTTCCTGGATTGGTTAAATGCTTTGATTGTGAGGTATTTGCTTATATGTACTTCACTTTTTTCGTTGTACTGCTAGCTTCGCATATCGGGATGGTTTATGTAGCCCTCAGAACCTATCAGTACTTGAGGGATAAGCAAGCCAGCCAGAGAAATGAGACTGTTTGAAAGCTTCAAATTTGATGGCTAGTTTGTCCTGCTGCTAAGGATACAATGTAAAAGTTCAATAAACATGATTGATTTGATTGGTTCGGTTTTTTCCAGAGCAAGTTTTATCTACTGTTATTTTACTATAGTATAGTAAAACAAAAATTAGTAATACTAGTGGTATTTTACTAGTAGTAAAACAATAGTAAAAAGTAAAATCAAGAGCCAATAGTAAAGTAAAAATTAAATTAAATTAACAAAGGCCGTCAATAGCAAAATGGAAATTTTACTACTATTTTACTAGTTTTTGGTTAATTCCAGCCGAATTCTTGATCAATTTTGCAATAAAAGATGTGTGAGCCCACTTTTGTCAGTCGAATTTCCCACGTTTTTGTGTCTGCAGTTCTGGAAAACTTCGTATCATAATCAAATTTAGCAAATATTTGGATCAAATGGAACAAACATGAATTATTCACAATATTTTTACATCATTGATTCAAAATTCCACGTTATGACTAGTAAAATCGTAGTAAGATAGTAGTAAAATTAGTAGAATTATTAGTAAAACAAAAATTAGTAAAATCGGAGCTGCCTGGTAGTAAAACAAAAATAAAAATTAAATTGACAGGCTGAATTTGTAGTAAATTTAGTAAATAGTAAAATAAAAATCCACTAGTAAAATAACAGTAGTTTTATCCCTTTGTATTGCACCTACAGGGTGCTTAAAAAAACAACCCAGCAGATTTTTTGCTGTAGCAACCGCAAATCTCAACCGATTTGAATGAATCCTGCTTTAAATGAAAGATAAATAAATTCTTGAACGACTGCTGTGCTTTTATTAAGATGCGGTGCTTAGTTCCTGAGATAATTGCTTTCAAAATCAAAACAGAGATTTTGGCAGTGCACAACAGAGATTAAAACAACCCAGCAGATTTTTTACTGTAGCAGCCGCAAATCTCAACCCATTTCAGTAAATCCTATTTTAGATGAAAGATAAATTAATTCTTGAAAGTTTGGTGAAGCTTTTATTAAAATATGATGCTTGGTTCCTGAGATATTTGCACTCAAAGTCAAAACAGATTTTGGCTATGAACAAGAGCGATTTTTATTATTCTGTTGCACTTCATAATAAAACCGATTCCTACTGCTCAGGGCTAACGTAACGAGGTTTTTCTGGTGCCACACATGCTTGGTTACTTCATTTGTAAAAGTCTTGTTGCCCCTCAGCAGTAGGAATCCGTTTTGTTGTGAAGTGCAACGGAATCGCTCTTGTTCACTGCCAAAATCTCTGTTTTGAGTTTGAAGGAAAATATCTCAGGAACTAAGCTTCGTATCTTAATAGGGCCTTCACCAGTCTTTCAAGAATTTATTTATCTTTCATTTAAAGCAGGATTTATTCAAATCGGTTGAGATTTGCGGTTGCTACAGCAAAAACTCTGCTGGGTTGTTTTTTTTTGACACACCCTGTACGTACTTCATAGGGAGTACTAAATTGATCCAATGGCGATTGACAAGTGTCGAAACTTAAATGTTGAAGTGTGGGTCAAAATCTTCTCATTTCGAACGGTTTGACATTTTCGTTTTTTATAAGGGTCGGGCAAGACCCATTTTAGAAGGGTGGACATTACACATGTGAAGAAATATACGAAAGCAAAGAAAATGCTTTTGAAGATTTGCGATTGCTTTTGAAGGCGAAGAAAATGCTTTTGATGGTTTGCAAAAGCTTTTAATGTGAAGAAAAAGCTTTTATGTGCCAAGATTCTTGCCCAGTCATGTTTGTCTGACGTCATAGTCTTTCCCAGTCATGTTTGTGTGAAGTAATACTGTCAAGACTCGATAGTCCGAACCAGTTGCGACTTGCAAATTTTGTCCAGATTAGCGAATTTCCGGAGTAACGAATTAAAGCTAAAATACTGTTTTTCAGGTCAAAGGCCTAAATGACAGCTTTTTGTTAGTTGCATATCAGATTCTCCAGCTGTACCTCCTAATTAAAACCCAAAAACTTATTTCAGCTGATTATAGCTCCTAAAAAGGCAAAATAATCACATTCACACAGTTTCACTAACCAAAGTCTGACTACAAAACAACAAGTTCAGTCAAAACATTATCTTGTTTATGACTATAGCACAGATATAACTCACTAAATGCTAATTTGTCGACCATTTGTCGCCATCTGGAGAAAGGTCAACTCATTTTGGACTGACACGATCAGGTTTTGAGCTGCTTCCTCAGGAATTTAGTATTGATTTTAGCAAATTTACATTTAATTCTTAATAAATAACAAATTTGCATGAAATTTGGATCAAATTAAGCTTCAAGATTTGGGTACCAAGCAAATTAATAGCAAGTTATTTTATCTTTTCTACACAAGTATGAATATGAGTATGAGTACGAATGCGTTTTTCAGACAGACTTGTATGGTAATTTGAGCAGGTTCTAAACAACCTGATCGTGTTGTGGTTTACAAACTATTTGTTCGGAAGTTTATAATATAAAATTTCACATTCTGTTTGTCAGTCTTTAGCTGCAAGCGGTACGGCAATGGCCTTTCATCATTCTTGCATAATTTTACTTTTCATCGTGCTTCCCCTCATTGGTAGATTCAAATATTTTTTCTGCTTTGCCGCGTAGCATAGCAATCAGTAAAAAAAAGACAATTCAGCCAGATTCGATATTAATTCTGTTTTACTGTTTGCTTAATGGGAAAGTTCTGTGTTTCCTTTTCACTGTGTACGTAGTTGATTCTCTTCAGCATTTGGTGTCAACGATACATCGTTAAGTGTGAGTGGCTACAAACAAAAGCAAAAGATCAGAATTCAGAGGAATTATTTCAGGATTTCACCAAACACTGTAGACACAAAGCAAAGCAGGGTCCTTGGGTGAAATACTGCAATAGTTTCCACCACTGTTGTATGCAAATCATCGAAAGCTCGAGCTGTCAAATGAAAGCACGTCAAAACAAATGCACGCGCATAGGACCGAAAATTCAAGTCTGCACAGCATACAACTGCACCAGTGCAACAATAGACCAAACTGACATTTGGAAGGGTCAGTGGCAACCGATTTGTTCAGTTTTAAATCAGTGATTGCTGCTTTTCAGCTGAGCCTGCCATTCTGCTGATTGGTGGTAAGGATGAGAACGGAACAGTGACTTCAGTTGAGCTCTACCTCCCAGACAAGAAAGACTTGGCAATCAAAATGCCTACACCCTTGCGAGACCCGCTACTTACCCCCACTGTTGGCTCAATTAACCAGAGCATCTATGTTCTAGAGGGGGCACTCGATTGGGTAAGCTAAATCAAGCTACCAGCAAAATTCAAAACACAGATATGCATCCGATATCCGATTTGCGTGGGATTTGCGGGCGGCCTTAAGGCCTACAATTGTAAGTTTCAAAACACAGATATACATTTTAGTTCGACTATCATTGGTTTATTAATGGCACCACTACTCAGAAGTTTGACAAACTGACGGCCAAATGGAGTCTGGGGCCTTCGCTCAACTATGCACGTGTAAGTTAGCACAGTCATTTTGCTGGTCTAAACAAATTTCAGACTCTATGTAACATATACACATACATCAGCATGGTACCGGTACCCCCACCTTCCGGCTTAGCTGTGTGGTGGTATCATAATATTATGGTAACGGGATTTAAGAAATAATACTCCCAAAAAGCAAGCCCACATGGGCATATTTCGCTAAGGGGCCGTCCATAAACGACGTCGTTCCAGAGGGGGGAGGGGGTCGGCTGAAATGCGACTATAGACGGCGCTCGAGGAGGGGGAGGGGGTTGGCAAAAAACGACGTCGCTTTTTTCGGAATTTTTGGGAACTTTGAATCTATTATTTTCGATTTATGTACATTCTGTCAAAAGATTTCTACATACAGAAAAGCTTCCCAGAGTGGTTATTGTACAGTATGGCAACAAGAAAAAATGACAGTACTGCATGTACTGCACTTTTATCGGGGGGGGGGGTAACCGGAAAACGACGTCGCCTTAGGGGAGGGGGTCCCAAGAAACGACGCAAGGCGATTTTGGGGGAGGGGGTCCGAAAAATCGTGATTTTGGAACGACGTCGTTTATGGACGGCCCCTAAACACAATGAATGCTATTTGGACAGTGGCACTTCACTTCTTTGAAATTGATTGAAAGACTTTTCTGTTGAAAGATTTTCACACGATTTATTAAAAGATGATATGCCGACCTTGGACCGCCACGGAGGTATAGCATATGGTACTGGTGCCATATATAGGTATGGGAGCCCTACCTTGTGAGAAAAGCAAAACAAAAGGCTAAAGCACCTGCTATTTCAGTCATTCGGAGCTGTAGTGAATGGTGTCTTTTATGCTTGTGGTGGCACGCATGACGTGATCAAAATAGGGATGGGGATGAAGCTCAGATTTACTCTACTCAACGAACATTGCGAGTACCTGCAGGATGGAAAGCGATGGGTGATGCTCAACGCCACCAATCAGAATATGCCCAGTCTTGGCTCTGCAGTGGGTCTTAAAGGCTACCTCTATGTTTTTGGAGTAAAACAACAGTTAGGCAACTACGTAGCCGTAGAGCCGCAACGTCTCAACACAACTACAAGCCAGTGGGAACAGGTGGCTAGATTGCCGTTTGGATTTTCAATGTTGGAACTTCCCATAGTTGTCTTTAACCAAACTATTGTGGCGTGCAGTGTGTCTGCAGGCATGGCGTGTGCCCAGCTGCAGCCTGACCGAAACAAGTGGAACCAGTTTCCTAACCTCGAAGCCAACTGGCGTTCTCTGGCCTTGGTCAATCTAAAGGGCACCTTGTATGCCTTGGGGGCCGACCCAGAGCCGGTAGTCAAGAAGTTTGATGCAGATCAGTTTAAGTGGGTGTTGGTTGAACACCCATTCAAGCAGACCAGAGAGTTATTTTCTGCGGTTGTGCTTTGATCAGTTGTGCCTTTTATCAGTAAATCATGGTGAAACCAGTTTGCTCGTTACAAAAAGCAGTGACACGTGTGTTTGGTGTTGCAATGGTTCACAATTGATCTAGAAAACAGAGATAATACTAACAAACAACATCGCTGGCACAGTTGGTGTAGTGGTTTAGGCTGCAAAGCCACTGTACGCGTTGTTGTGCACTCATCCACTAGGTGGACAATTTTCTTGCCGCAAAGAGTTGGTCGTTGACACAAAGCCCAACCCAGGACACCAAAAGGGATGGGAACCGACTGGAGCTGCCGTTGCACCTAAGCTACAATAGCAATCACACATGTGTTGGGAGAA
Organism: Sabatieria punctata; assembly: GCA_030248155.1. Lineage (NCBI taxonomy): Eukaryota > Metazoa > Nematoda > Chromadorea > Araeolaimida > Comesomatidae > Sabatieria > Sabatieria punctata. The sequence goes on along the minus strand of JASANB010002990.1, from coordinate 130,301 downwards.
ACGGGAATGGGGATAGATAGGCACCACTGAGACCCGCGCAGACTGACACCGAGCATGTGTTGGCTAGTAGCGAAGGAAGGGCAGGATGTGGGTGTGCGTAATGCAGGGCGTGCAGCCCCGCCCAGACAATCCATCCATCCATCCAACAAACAACATCATGATGGTCTGAAATGAATCTGTTTTCACAACGGTTTTCAAGAGAATGCCAAATTTCAGACAGATTGACTTGCCCTGCGGTTAATGTCTTCCACTGCTTGCTCACAGACATGGTCTTCTTGTCACCATAAAATCGCAGGTAATGGCTTAATGCATAGCGTATACCTTTCGGAGTTCTTAGCTTGTGTTCTATGCAGTCAGACAATCACAAAACATGCCAATTAGTATATTTTCGTATAAAAACTGCAGAAATTGATTGTCAGTAGTTTAGTTTTGTCTACCAATTAGCCTGCAGTCATAGGAGACAAGCAGAATGCCATCTGATGAAGGGAACCCAAAATACCTTTTGTTGTCGCTGTCACCACAGTACCTGTGTTATCACTATTGGAGTGTTAGTCACTATATTTGCAGTGATTCTTTTAATTTTAATCTGGGCAGATAACTCAGACTACCAGGAAAGCTGGAAATCAGAGTCAAAAGCTCGCATACATGGATCTATCGATCTGTTTCTGTTGTCAGCATCTGGTCTGGCATTGATAGTGGGTGTGTGTAAGCAAAAACCTTTTCTTCTATTGTTATTCATTGCACACTCTGCAATGTCTACTGTACATCTGTTTGCAGAATCTGTGCTTACACTGACTAATGTGATTGGACTGTGCAATGTAAGTGTATTCTCAAAATTTGTTGAATGTATTCAACTTGATTATGTTCCATACATGTACTTCTTTCTTCTGATTGCCAATTTGGGTTTGCATATCTGGATGATGTACATGGTGTATAGAACTTATCAGTGCTTGAAGGATAAGCAGACTAGCCAGTGAGAATTGCTAAAAGAATACAAGGGAAAAATTCAATAAACTTGTTTTATTGACTTATTACTCCACCTCACATTAAGATAGAAGAATCGATCTTTGCTTTCATGCATTTCACGAAAGTTGACTCTCTTTTGCAGCAATGAAGAATTTTTGCTTTTTCCTTTTTTACAGTCTCACTAACAGTGAAACCAGAAAAGTCTGAATATTCACTGTGCACTGTAGTTTCTTCACTTCATTATTTTGTGTCGAAAGGGTCAGTCCACCAAAAAACTAGATCTGTTCTGTCAAAAGAATGGTAAAGAAATAATTGACACTGGATTGCTTCAAGTTTACAAAAAACTGCAAACGAGTTAATGCATGATTTATCGTATTCTTTGCATCTTTGCTTCTGTTCCATGCATTCATCTCTTTACAAAACATAACAATTTTGTTCTTTTCTCCAAAAAACCTCAGTCATTGGTTGATTCAGTGGATTAGTTCTGCAGCGTTCGCAGTCAAAGGTAGCGGACAACATGCCGTTTGATGAAGATAACCCAAAATACCGCTGCTGTCATTGTCGCTTTAGAACCTGTACCATCAGTATTGGAGCAGTCTACATGATATGTGCAGCGTTATTGTTAATTGCGGTTTGGGCAGACAACAAGGCCCACCCAGAAGTCTGCAAACCAGTGCCAGTCAAAGGTCGCATACGAGAGTCTACTGATATCTTATTCGTTCTAGCATTCGGTCTCACCTTGATAGTGGGTGTGTGTAAGCAAAAGCCCCTGCTTCTGTTGATATTTCTTGTCAACTGCGCAATATGCATCGCTTATGGGCTTGTAGAATCTATCATTGCACTGATTAGTCTACTCACGGATCCTAACAAGCTCATGCGACAGTGCAGAAAAGGATGTCCTAGTTTTGTCGAATGCGATGATTATATGTATGTTCCCTATGTCTACTTTGGGTTCGCGATTGTGTTTGTGAGTTTGCATTTCTGGTTTGTGCACATAGTGCTCAGAACCTATCGGTACTTAAAAGATAAGCAAGAGAACCAGAGTGTGCAGACCGATGTTTGAAACTTGAGAACTTACTTTGCATATTCATTAAACATTGATTCATCTGTACAGAACAAAATACAAAAGTCGCCTTTTTCAGACAAAGTCAAGTCATCATGTTATAAACAATACCATAACATCAAAACACACAATGCCTGGATACAAACCATATCTAAAACCGAAGTGCTGGGTACAGCAATTTTAATAGTGAAATTATATTTTAATTTAATATTAATATAATGGTAACCTGTTAATTTTAATTTAGATTTAATATTAATACTATTAAATAACAATTTTAATAGCATTTTAATAGTATCTTCAAAAATTCATTCAAATATTGTGGACAAACTTCAGCGAATTGGTGAAACAACATCCTTTGCTTGAACACCCCTCTAGCTCCAAGGAAACTAACATTGAGGAATTTCAAAGCATGATCGAAAATCCCACAGTTAAGAAATCTGTACCTTCTGGAGTCAAAGCGCTGAATCTGTTGATAATGAGCACAGATTCTAGTTGAAAGTTCGACAAGTGAATGAACCTGATATGTACAGTCTGCTCCACAAATCCTAGAAACCTTCGCACAGTGTTTTTGAAAAATCGAAAATCTTCAGAAAGTCATTTTACTGATTTTACGACGAAAAATCAAATTGTTTTTGAAATTCCTCAATGTTGGCGCCCTTTGAGCTACAGGGCTGCCCGCTTAAATGCAAAGCTGAAGTCTTTGAGCAGTAAAAATGCGACAATGTTCAACTCATACATGTAACAGGGGGGTCTGCCCCCCCCCCACCCGACTTAGGCCAGACCTCCCCAGATAGGGACCCCCCCAGACGATTTCACCGCCCCCCCCCCTCCGATTTTTCTGGCAAGTAAATTTTCGAGCAAATTTTTGCAATTTTTTACAATTTCACACACAAAAATTGCCAAAATCGCCTGCAAAACAGCACTTTTTAGCTGTATTTCAGCCCAAATTAGCGATTTTTGGCAATTTTTAGCCAAAAAATTGCGATTTTTTCGATTTTTGAGCGTTTTTTAGTGCCCACCCCCCTCCCCCAAAATTTTGGCTCAGACCGCCCCCCGGCCGGCGCCAGACCCCCCCCCAACCCCCCCTCCCCCCATCGGCGGATGACCTGTTACATGTATGGTTCAACTAAGTTTATAACGTTACATAGTAATAAAAATTTTCGTAGTTAAAAAATGTAAATGAAAATAGTAGAAAACCATTTCAATTAAAACAGTTTTGACGCTTCACTGCTAAATAGATCTTGCAGTCATCGGCAAATAGCTTAATCGAGCAGTTTTGGATGACGCTAGCTAAGTCATTAATGTAAAGCAGAAAGGCTAAAGGGCCTATCACTGACCCTTGAGGCACGCCACTTGTAACATTTTTCCATTCAGATTTAGCCTCCGAAATTTGAACTCTTTGTTGCCTATTTGATAAAAAGGCCTCAAACCAGCTAAGCAAAGGATTGTTGATGCCATAGGCGCTCAGTTTGCTTAGTAATTTTTCATGGCTTACCGAGTCAAACGCTTTAGAAATATCCAAAAAGCGAACATCTACGCTATGTCTAGTGGCAAGCGAACGAGTCCAGTCATCTACACAATCTAACATCTGTGACACAGTAGACTTTCTTGCTAAAAAACCATGCTGTTCAGGCGTAATCAGTTTGTGTTTCAAGGTAAAAGCAACTGGTTTGTCCCTAATGAGAGTTTCCATAACTCGGCAGGCAACACAAGTAAGACTAACAGGTCTATAGTTGGTAGGATCTGCCGTTGAGCCTTTGTCTTTGTAGATTTGGGTCACGTTTGCTTGCCGCCAACTTTGCGGCACTGTTTTTGTGGCTAGCGAAACTTCAAAAATTATAGAAAGCGGCTGGGCAAGCCCAAGCGCTAAGTTTTTGAATAAGATACTGGGGTACCCATCTGGGCCAGCAGACAGCTTAGGAGGGAGTAAGGATAGAATAGCATAGATTTGATCAGCAGGAAAACTAACAATTCCGAAAGATTCAGGTGGTGGCACTATCTCATAATTATGTTTAACTTCATCGTCCTTCATGAAGACAGAAGCGAAAAATTCGTTAAGCTCTGTACATTTCTGATTATTTGTAATTTTCAGGTTTCCGTCTTTCGTGTAATAGTAATAGTAATAAATAGTAATGATTTGTTGGACCCCCTTTCTCTCATGTGATTACGTAATTTAGCCTCCTTGAGACTGGAAATTCACGCGTTTTCCAAAGTTTTTCAGCAATGATCGGAAACCGGGAAAACACCACATCCCCGGCTAGACCTATGCAATTCCTAGAGTATAGTTAGACTTATAGTTGTGCGTAAAACAGATGGTTGTAACAGCGGTAAAAGCAGTATGTATACCCAGACGGAGTTAGAAAATCAATGCAGTAAAGTTTCGCGAAACTTCCTAATCAGGTAATTATTAGGTAGCCAGCGAGCGATTACTAAAAATGGGCGATACAGGTGTTGATCCGTTCAGCGTTGAAAAGAAGCGAACTGAGAAGCCGCCAAAACAGAGACAATGGGAAGAGCCGTACGAAGAAGTGGGCAAAATCTACACAAGAGAGATGGCGATTGAAAACCGCAACCCAAATCTGCCTAAAGGGGTGATTCACGATGAAGAGGCATGGAAGCCGGAAGGAAAATACTGGGATCCGTATCGGAAAACCTTTAAAGAGCCCGAGAACTTAACATCGGGCAAGTATGTGCTTTGGGACACGCACACGAGTCACGTGAAAAATCCGAAAACCGTTCCCTGGAAAGCGCCCAGGGTTTCGGCGGTTGATTCGGGCATTGAAATCGATGGATTGTCGATTAATTACACCAAAGTGGGCAGAGGAAAAAGCAATTTGTTGTGCTTGCCCGGAATGATGGGTAATGTTTTGTGTTTTTTTTTTCAAATTTCCTAGAGGCTTTATTTATAGTCAAGAACATAATAGAACAGTATTTATTTATTTATTCAGGTTTCTGGCAGCGCGATTTTGGCAATCATGTTGAATATTTGGCCAGCAAATTTACTGTGGTTGCTTTCGATCCGCCCGGTTATGGTAAAAGTCGCCCGCCAGACAGAGAATATTCGCTGGAAACTAATAAAAAGGACGCTGAAATAGCAGCAAAGTTGATGAAGGTATTTGGTTTAAATAATGGCTGGGCCGAGAGTGCCGAAGTGGTGTAGCGCTTCAAATAGTCTATCCTGGCTCTTACATAGGCTAGCATTTCGGCTGAGGGGGTAGAATTTTCAATTCCTGAGGGGGGCTGACGGGGGGTAGGAGCGCCTGAGGGGAAGGGGCTGAGGGGGTGGTAAGCCAAAAAGTCCGATTTTTGGCTAAAGTCAAGGCTTTTGGACTTATTTTTTATTAAAATAAGGTAAAATAAGCTATTCTGAGGTCATTTACACCTAATCCAGGCATATTTATATTATAATTTTCTATACAAAATTCTTCCAAAAAATTCCTGAGGGGGGTAGCGGCCGGCTGAGGGGCGTAGGTCAGAGCCTGGGGGGCCAACGCCCCTCAGCCCCCTTTGCCCATGTCTGCCATGGGTACTCTATTTGGCGACAAGTTTTACGTATGTACAGTACTGTGGTCAGGTATTGAGAAACTACCTAATGTCAGGTGTCAGGTACAGGTATTTCAAAAATACCCAATCAGGTATCAGTACAGGTAGGTATTCTCAAAAATACAGGTATCAGGTATTAGATATCAGTATTTTGTCGTTAAAAGTTAGAATATGGATTTTAGCAAAAAAATCTGTTAAAATACCAACTTGGGCTCCAAAGCCACCTAAAAGTAGTTTGGTTGCAGTCATTTTAGGAATTTTTCATTACAAAAGAACTAATTTATAAATCTAAATTTTTTCATTATATATTGTACAAAACGCCGAAAACCTGCACTCAAAAATATCTCCTGGATTTGGAATCGCTTTCTAGATCCATTTTCGCTTGTTTTGATTTGATTATCTCCGATCTTGATAAGGTTTCTTATAAATCAATCAATGTGTTTTCGCCTCCACTCAGTGGCTAACCTAGAATGTGGCGAAAAGGTGAATTTTTGAGGATCCATGGTTGGGCAAGGAAATTTTCAATAGTTTGCCTCCAAAAGCGGTTTTTAAAACGGGTCTGAGTGTGAATTTAACAGGAATTAACTGTTTTTACAAGTCAGAAGTGGCCTGAAGTGAAGTACTACTGCACAAAGAGGACAGTTTGAAGAGTGGCTGTTCTAAACGCTTTTTGGTTAACAAATTGGTGTTTTGATGCTATTTTTGAAAACGAAAAAGTACCTGATACCTGTACCTGTTTCAGGCCAAAAATACCCAAAATCAGGTAGGTACAGTTCAAAAGTAACCGATCAGGTATCAGGTAGATATCAGGTGGGTATTGCAAATCTACCTGATAATCAGGTACAGGTACAGGTATACCTGATGCACAGTAGTTTTATGAGAAGTAACTGCTACTAATATATTCTATAATAATATTGTACTGTACTTTACTGTATACTGTATCGAATATTGTACTGTAGTGTACTGTGCCAACAACTGATTTGTTTAATTTCAGAAACTCGGGCTGGAACATTATTCTGTGCTGGGTTGGAGCGAAGGAGGTCGGACAGCTCTGTATTTGGCTTCGCAACAGCCCAAAACCGTTGATAAACTAATAATTTGGGGCACCACAACTGAAGTTACAGAGCCGGTTTTCGAGTATTTCCAGAGTAAGTATCCAATTTAACAGATAGTACAGTACAGGGTGTTGCACGCTAAGTGTCCCAGGGTTGATTGCTAGCGGCGCGTCACTATGGGAATGGAATAGCAACGGACAGAGCTGAAATCTGTTTGGTATATATAAGTTATCCGTGGCACTATATTTGTGTGAAATTTGGTTAAATTCTGCTAACATAGTCGCGCGTCGCTATCGATCAAACTTGGAACACTTAGCGTCGGACACCCTGTAGTACCGAACATACCTATGTATACTTTTGAATCAACTACAACTCGAAAAGAAAACAGTACCAATGATCCGCTTTTAGCCACAGATGATTGGAGGGATCTGCATCACACCAGTTTGGAACAGTTGCGGTCTGTCTATGACGACTCTGATATCTCTGAACTCTGGAACGACCAGCGAAACTTTTATCTGGAGTAATTACATTGGCATTACTCATTACGGGCTAGAGGTTTTACGCATTGTTGACTATTGTAAGAGACAGATTTTAGGCATTGTAGGCTAGTGAAGGAGACAGGTTTTACGTATTGTAGTCTATTGTGGGAGACAGGTTTTACGCATTGTAGGCTATTGTGGGAGACAGGTTTTACGCATTGTAGGCTATTGTGGGAGACAGGTTTTACGTATTGTAGGCTATTATGGGAGACACATTTTACGTATTGTATGTTATTGTGGGAGACAGATTTTGCGCATTGTAGGGTAGAGGGAAGACCTTGAAATTATTTTAGCTGCTACCACAATCAAGACAAGTTGATAAAGGACGAGACTCTTGCCAAAATAGATCAACCAGTTTTGATCTTGCATGGAGACAACGACGAACTCTTGGAATTTGATCGCGAACCCAGGCTTTTGAAGCAGAAAATAAAAAATTCCGAGTAAGTTTAGTCCTAAAAACCATCACCCTATACCCGATCCGACTACTTTTAGACTCCGAATAAAACACGAAGGTACGCACGACCTGCACGAGAGATTTCCCTACTGGTTCAGAATGAGCGTGGAAAAGTTTGTGAATAATTAGGTGATTGATTTGTAAGAAAAATTTATTCGCACACCAAAAGTAGTAGTCAAAGTTTTCTAATAAAATCAGCCCTGTTAGGCACCACCTTGCGCAACAATAAATTCACCTTAGCCGCTAATATTTCCACGCGATCGCGCAAATCTTGCATTTCCATTTCCAGCGAACCAACCGGCATTTCTACTTCCTGCTCCTTCGTTACGAACACCGAACTTTTGACGGCTGCACACAACGTTTGAGTCCTGAGTTTTTTGAAGATTTGGGACAGATTCCGTCCGGCCACTGAGGCCCCGTTGCAGAAGTGAAATAGTTGTTTTATTAGATAGATCACCAAATGAAATAGTGAAGCCAAATTAACCCCCAAATAGAGTGACAATGCACCACCTAAAAGTAAAAGTTATACACAGGGTTGTGAGGTGTGTTTTTTTCCGGTGTTTTTTCCGTTTTTTCCCTAAGGGTCGGAAAAAAACATAAATCGCGGAAAAAACTCAAGCTAAAAATAGCTAATTTATGTCATTTTTCTCACCAAAAATGCACTTCTGCGATGTATAATAGGCCATACTGACTCAAAACTGTTAGAAAAACAACAGAAAAGACCAAATTCGGCATGATAAAACAGAAATGCAAACTGCTGTAAGAAAAAATTTGCATATAGGGTTTATTGATGAAGCCTGTCAGGGACTGTTTCATGCCTGTTTCGTGATTTATATCTATGTAACACGTGTATTTCTGGTCTGAAAAGACTGAAGAAGGCGCTAGAAAGCGTTAGGAATCATAAAACCAGTCTAGGATACTCAGAACTTGGGCTGGAGTTTTTTTCCGCGATTTAGGAAAAAAACCGGGAAAAAAACCGAAAAAAACTGGAAAAAAACAGGCCGAGGTTTTTTCGGAAAAATATACAACCCTATACATAGATTTGTAGAATTATTATTATTATTATTTTATTATTATTATTATTATTATTATTATTATTATTATTATTATTATTATTATTATTATTATTATTATTATTATTATTATTATTATTATTATTATTATTATTATTATTATTATTATTGTTATTGTTGTTGTTTTTTTTCCAGAGGTCAAATTTGAACACGCGTGTCTCAAGAACCCCTTTGCGAACAAATTTTACACATTAAGTAGTCGTTAAGGTGGTTAACCCCAGAAAAGGCCAGCGTTCTAGCACAGGCGGTAAAAATCAAAACGCTGGCGGGTTTTTATTTTCAGTGAACGTGTTAAAATTACATAGCGTGCAAATATGAGGGTGATGTCCCCTGAACACAAAGCACGACTTTAATGCCTAATATAGTATAGGCAGCCCTACTTTCGGTGCTTTGCTTTTCGCTGGCAAAAATATTTCGCTGTTCTGTGATGACTTTTTGAAAAGAATATGCTAAAACAACTTACCAATCAAAGCAAGAAAAACGTGCCAAGAATTTGAATAGCACTCATGAAAGACGGGATATTCAGTTTTGGAATGTCGCACGAGAAGACCCAAGTTGAATCTATCGAAAAAAACGGGAAACAGAAATTGAGGCTCCACATCAAATAAATTTCTTTCCTTTAGTAAAAATTCAGCTTTCTCGCAATTTGAGTTTGTTTCTGGGCACGATTTTGGACGAAAATGGTCAAGTAGAGATAATTCAGGAGCGGGAACGAATTTGCACCTGAAAAACAAAACATTTTCGTAAATTTTTCACCAAAAAACATAGAAATTTTACCTTTGTAGACTCGTTTCCAGTAGCACAGTTTTGGCCTGACCAAAATTCACAAACATATCGGGTTGATTCGACAAATTAAACTCATTTACATAAAGCAGAATTCCTGGTTTGCTGGCCCCCATAAAAGTGAACAGATTGGTCACTGGGATTTTGTACAAGCTTGCCAAATTTTCCAAAAATGACAGAATATTAGAGGTAATAGAGAACACTAAATTCGGTCCAAAAGAAGTGTTGAAACAAGCCAAATGGTCCTCTCGAAACATTGCAAAAGACCCAACAGACAATTTCGTGATGTTTGGCGAAAATTCAACGCCAAAAGGTCGCAAAATCTCTCGACCCAACTTTTCCCCAAGCTCCTTTTCGGAAATCCGCAAACTTTTCGCCGCAATAATAGCTGTTTCCACTGATTTTTTAATTGCAGTTGAACTATTCGAAGATGTTTGCTCTCTACTGAAAAATCGATGAATCAAGGGCACCAAAACATAAGGCCAATGTTCGTTTAAAAATTTCTCCTTTGAGTCCAACGCTTTTAGAGCTTCCATAACTTCGGTTTCTAAGGATATATGAGACCACACTTCAGATGAATTTTTCAGACTTGCAATTAGGGATTCCAGATTTTTTAGTCCGTCCAAATTTTGCTTCCGTTGTTGTTTCAGTTGACTGGAAATGTTTTTCGACGGTTTTGCACCAGTTACATCTTTGTCCCAAGATTTTGGGTTTTTCGTCTCCTCAGCTTCCAGAATTTCAGGCCAGTTCAGCGCAAATTCAGGTTCTTTATCCAGAAATTCTTTATTTAACTCAGGTAAGCGAGCTTTCAAACACAAAGTAATCGATTCTGGAAGTTGCAATTCACGTGAAAACGTCACTTTTGTCCAATTTTGGCCGTTTTCAAAATTTTCCACCAGTCCCAAAATATGTGCAACGGTAAAAAATACCAAAACACTAACCAAAAAGTAGTAAAGCACCACTTCCCACCAGTATTTTGAGCTGTGAATGAAGTTAAAAAGGGAAATTCCAGAGTTGGAAAACAGCTTATTTCGTTTCAGCCAAATTTCACGATTTTGGGTTTTGGTCACTTTTCTTCTCGGGTTATATCTAACAGCTCTTTCAAGACTTCGTCTTTTGTAGGCAATCTGAGCGACGCAATTTTCTTTAAATCGTACGGTTTTTCGGTTGGTCGGTGGAGTATTTTGGGGAGTTTGAAAATTTTCCTCTTCTTCAATAGAATTACTATTATTTTCGGCCGGCGGCTGTAGCTCTATCGAGATTTGGTCGGTCATTGCCACAAAACACGCACCAGCGTTGCAGCAAGTGCGCGCTATAATTTGAACGTCGACCCATTTTCGGCTTATTATATAGCCTAGCAACCAAATCAGGCAGAGTTAAAGCAAATTGGACAGCCGTGCGTGGGAAACTTTAATAATAGGCCGCGCTGCCAGGTATGTTGGATGGAGAAAAAATTCGCTGCAATACAGATAACATGAGACTACGGCAGAATATACCAACTTGTTTATTAAGAAGTGCATGTCCAAATTTTTCGATTGTAACTACTACTGTTGTTTTACTAGTGGATTTTTATTTTACTATTTACTAAACTTACTACGTACAAATTTACCCTTCAATTTAATTTTTATTTCTGTTTTACTACCAAGCAGCTCCGATTTTACTAATTTTTGTTTTACTAATAATTTTATTACGATTTTTCTAGTCATTAGGGGCAATTTTGCATCAATAATGCCAAGTTTTTATGAATAATTAATGTCGGTGCTAAATAGTTGCTAAATTTGATCATGATACAAGGTTTTCAAGAACTTTAGAGATCAGAATGTGTGAAATTCGACCGACAAAAGTGCACCCGCACATCTTTTGTTGCAAAATTGATCAAGAATTTGGCTGGAATTCACAAAAACTATTAAATTAGTAGTAAAATAATTATTTTACTAATGACGTTCTTTGTAAATTTAGTTTAATTTCGACTTTTTTGCCCCAAAAATGATAACATTTCTTTTTGCTGCAATTTCCGCAAATTTTGACCAAAGTGGCTGAAAGTTGAAATGTAGGTGCGAAAGTAGGGGAAAGTAGTAGAGAGTAGTAGAGTAGTAGAGAGTAGTAGAGAGTAGTAGTTTTGTGTGTTAAATTTTGGTGGACCAGCCTTGATCCAATCCTGAGAAATTCGCGAATATGTGAAATTTGTTGGTTTTAATTCCTGTAGAAATAACGAAATATCTCATTGCAAGAAGCTGATTTACAGGAATTCTTCATTTTCTCAAGACTGTGTGCCCTCAATGCATCAAATGTTTAGATAATTTTGCCGAACATTTTCGGCAATGACAGCTAAAAGAAAAGTTGTTAGTATAGCGCCATTACGGTACATTTCCATTTCGCATCATTTTCGCATTTCGCATTAGGCATCGAAAATAACAAATTTAGCATATTCGTGAATTTCTCAGGATTGGAGCAAGGCTGATGCACCAAATTTTAACAAACAAAATGTCCCATATTTTGGCACCAATGTGCAAATCTCAGCAAATTTGGTCAAAAATTGCGAAAATGGCAGTAAAAAAGAAAGGTATAAAAGCAAAATAATAGAACATCAGAGAACAAATAGAATTACTGTACTGCATTCTTTCTGCGCAATCCAAACAGCTGCTTGTATGAATGCAGCTGTTTCGATTGAATTGATCGCTTCGTTATAACAGAGAACATCTATAAATATAGTGTATTCTTACACAAATCAGATTTTGAACCGGTTACCAAAATGAGAGGTGTATTATTCTTTGCTCTGGTAATTTTCGCTCTACCAAACACCGAGGGGGGTTCAAGTTGTGGAGGCTGTGCCGATCCCAATGAGCGACCAGGTGGCTGGTCGCAAGCTAAATGCTGTGATGTGATGTGCAATGAGGAATTGAAACGAAATCCGCCTCCTAACTGTGTCAAAAATTGTATGGCAGGGTTGTTGTGCGGTAAGTTTTTTCCTTAACAAGTGAAGTTCTCAACAAAACTTTACAGATGGCAAGCCAGTTGAGTTTTTCGACGGATGTTCTGATAAATATCTCGGTTGTCCAAAAAGCAAGAGTCGCTGTTCTGATCACGGCTCCTTTTCTGGTTACGACTGTCCGGTCACTTGTGGACAATGCGGTTTGTTCTATTTTTGTTCGTTTTTGTCAGCTGTTTGTTGCTCTTAGACCCGGATAAAAACTATGACGGGTGTGTGGACAGGTTGAAGATGTGTCCCAAGCAGAAAAAAGTTTTGCCGATTCAACTGGATTAAAGAAGCTTGTAAAAAGACTTGTGACCATGAAATCTGTCACTGATTGTGTTATGTCACGCACGGTTTTTTATAGATATATTCTTGGAAATGAAGAATGTCTGTACTTTATTTATATTAACCCCTTGATGCAGACCATGGAGCTTTTGCTCCAGTGCATGTCTCAGCAAGTGAGACATGCGTGAGACGTAAATGGATTGTGACATGTTTTTCAGAGACATAGGGGATGGACATGTTTTTTTGGGTGAGACTTAGATTGAGACATACTTGAAGGTGAAACGTTGGAGAGACATAGGGCGAGACATGTACAGAGACATTCGATCATATTCAGGACTTGGATAAAATATTGATAATAGAGACGACTGACTGTTCTCAACAGTCACACCTAACCAGACAGAAGCCTATTCTTAAGACCAACACTGTGTCAAGGACTGGTCAGTGGCAGCGTCGCCGCCGAATGAAAGAACAGACGCCGATGATCACTGATGACCTAGACAGAAATACAATGTCCCTTGAAACACCCATACCCATGGTTATAATATTTTCAGCGATGTAAACATAAAATTAAGGCGCTAGTAGAAACAAATTCACTCAAAACACCAAAAAACTACAGATATACCATAAATCTCAACTCCTTTCATATTTTCAGGTATGTCACAAGACGAAGGAGACATGGCATGATGTCTCCGAAAAAAATTGTTTTCAATACACCCTTTTCTCATGCTCATCTGATAGCCCAGGTCTGGAGTACTATCTGCCTGAAATTGTTTATTCTAATATGAAAGAATGCTTGAGTTGGACATCACCAAATAATTGACGTCTCACCTGCCATGTCAAAATTGTCTCATTAAAAGAGACATGCCACCTTGATGCCATGCATGTCTCACTCATGTCTCGTTTTTGTCGCGAGGACAGGACATCGCATGTCATAGGTCGGTATCAAGGGGTTAAGGAGACGTGAAAGAACACTGCAGACTACTTTGCTTTAAAAGCAACGATTTGTTTTAGATTTGTAGTCTGAGTTTTTTAACATGCTTGCGTTGGATTTGAATTATAGCATTTTCTCTGAAAGGCTTTTTGACCAAAAATACAAGTTAACGGCAAAACACAACTATCTGTTGCATTATTTGTGTTGCAGAAATGCCCTGCTATCTCTGCTTTCTAGCCTTGCTTGTCGTATTGTCTTTCCACTTTGGCTTCTGTCAAGGTAAATACGTTGATTTTATCTGCTGAACTATTTAGGCTATTTAGTAATTTATCTATGTAGACTGCTCAATCAACAACTTTCCTGCCGTCAGTAATGGTCAGCTGATTTTCCTTGCTACTCTGAACAAAGCGAGGCTCGTGTGCAATCCAGGTTACACACCCAGTGAGCCTTCGAAAACAACACTCAATTGTGTGGCAGCTGCTTGGCTTGGTGATCTCTCGGAGTGCATTGCAGCTGGTAAGTCCTCTCCTCGCCTCTCGCCTCTCGGCTCTCGGCCCCCTTCCCTTCCCTTCCCTTCCCTTCCCTTCCCTTCCCTTCCCTTCCCTTCCCTTCCCTTCCCTTCCCTTCCCTTCCCTTCCCTTCCCTTCCCTTCCCTTCCCTTCCCTTCCCTTCCCTTCCCTTCCCTTCCCTTCCCTTCCCTTCCCTTCCCTATCATCAACTCCAACTGCCCCAGTCCCACCCAGGGATGTGAGGTGGGAAAAAAACACCGGAAAAAAACTGTTTTTTTCCGGAAAAAAACCGGTTTTTTTCCTAAGGGTCGGAAAAAAACATAAATCGCGGAAAAAAACTCAAGCTAAAAATAGCTAATTTACGTCATTTTTCGTTTAAAAAATGGACTTTTGCTATGTATAATAGGCCATACTGACTCAAAACTGTTAGAAAAACAACAAATAAGACCAAATTTGGCATGAAAAAAACAAAAATGCAAACTGCTGTAAGAAAATTTGCATATAGCGTTATTTATGGAACCTGTCAGGCACTGTTTCATGCCTGTTTCGTGATTTATATCAATGTAACACGTGTATTTCTGGTCTAACAAGACTGAGGAAGGCGCTAGAAAGCGTTAGGAATCATAAAACCAGCCTAGGATACTCAGAACTTGGGCTGGAGTTTTTTTCCGCGATTTAGGAAAAAAACCGGAAAAAAACCGGAAAAAAACTGGAAAAAAACAGGCCGAGGTTTTTTTCGGAAAAATATACAACCCTGGTCCCACCATATTGCTTCTGCTATTGTTCCATTCCATTTCATTCCATTCTCGCCTCTTCAGCTTGTGTACCATTAAATCCAATCAACTATGGACAATATAACGTGTCACTGCTCATGGACACAAACCAGTCAATCGCACATGATACCATTGCTGAATGTGAGAGCGGGTATGAGCTCTATCCTGATCAGAACATCCCAGTAGCTCTTGGTAGCAGCATATTGATCCAGGACGTTACTGAACCGAAGAATGGAGGACGATTGCGTTGTCATTTTGGAACCTGGGTTGGAAATCCAGGACGGTGTCTGCCTTCAGGATGCAAGTTTCACAGTTCTAAACAGTCTTAGTGCAAACAATCACTGATGCTACTTTAGACTATCCAGCTCCCAGCTCATTTCTAAACATTGGTATTTACAATTTTCAATTCAGCGTGTTATATAAATAAAGGTGGTTTAGAAGAGTTGAAAATGCAGTGCGAAGCCCTGACTGAGCCTAATCTCTTTTCCAACGGTCGATGTCACGTCAGATCGACCGATCACAAAACATTTGCTGATGCTGTGAACAGTTGTACACATTTACCCAATGGATATCTAACAACTGTCTTGCCAGACATTGAGCTCAAGACACTTGTGAACAGCTTGTATGACAAACAAGTACCTATTGTGTTTTTGCTTCTGTCTGATATACAGATGAATTCGAGACCAAACTTCAGGAGCCAACTGGCGCTTGGAATATATCGTATTCTCCTGAAATCGGTGACCATTTTGTCTTGAAGGGCAGACTGTTACCCACACATGGACAAGAAAGGTTCAGGCCAGAAATGAATCCGCATTTTCTGTTAGTTCTTTTATAGTCTGGAAGTTGATTTTCTGAAGACAAACATAGACTGGCCATTCCATTACCACCTCTACTTGGCAAAAAGTGGAGTCAATGTCGATGTAAAGGTTAACGGAAAGTTCAAGAGAAATGACAACGTTGAGATACCAACATCAGTTCAGCCTGGCAAAGCATTTCTTATAGCCGGTCAATTCAATCAACAATCCACTGAGGTTAGTAAGTTCAAAGTCCGTACATGTAACAGGCAATCCGCCGAAGGGGAAAGGGGGATTGGGGTCTGCTGAGCCCAAATCAAGGGAAGGGGGTTCGGCACTAAAAACGGTAAAAAATCGCTAATTTGGACTCCAATACAGCTAAAAAGTGCTGTTTTACAGGCGATTTTGGCAATTTTTGTGTCTGAAATTGTAAAAAATCGTAAAAATTTGCTCAAAAAATTGGTTGCCAGAAAAATCGTCCGGGGGTCCCCATCCTGGGGGTCTGGCCTAAGTCTGGTAGGGGCAGACCCCCAGATCCCCTGTTACATGTATGGTCTGCACATGCCTCAATAGCTCAAGTTTCAGGTGACAGTTAACGGATTGGCGTACATTAGTTACTCGTACAGACCGATTAGTGTCACTGAGACAAAACACATTCACATCTTCAGTCATAATGGCGGAGAACGTCGTGAGACTGCAGCAAAGTGGTATCTGCATTGTGCGGTTAAAATAGAATGCACTGTAATTATGCATTGCAATACAATACTAAATCAAACGATGTTAGGCTAATTTTTTGCAATCACTAAAGTGCTAAAAACGTTGTGCCACTTTCTTCGTCATGCGTGGGGGTCTCAAGGAGGTTAGGGGAACAAAAATATAATTCTAACAGAAGCCTGATTGCGTTTTTAAGCCATAAAATTTCGCAGATTTTCGCCGAAAATTTCAATTTTTGAAAAAAATTTACTGATTTTTTTGGTTACCTTTTGTCGAACATTCAATTTTTAACTTCCAATTTCCGTCAAAACCTAATTATTGTTTTGTTATTGTATGCGCTAAGCCCCTAAATAGCCTGTAAGCAATGGTTGAAGCATGAAAATTTATACAATGTACACGTAATTATCTCAAAATCAAATCACCTTACAGTGTGGTTAGTTGCTGCACTCCCACAACGATTTGTTCTCGACTCTGCATATGGAGGAAACGTGCGCATCGTAAGAACGCTTACTCTGCTTCTCTGATCACGTTCAGCACTCTTCAGGGAGGACAAAACTGTCTCTGGGTGAATTTGCGAGCTCAAAACCGCAGTCTGTTCCACCGAACAGACGAAGGCTGGTTGTGGAGCAAGAGAAATGTGAAGTTGCAGTGGGAGAGAAGTTTCAACGATTGGGATGTTGAGAACGGAGAGCCAGACAACATGAAAGACAGTGAAAAATGTGCTTGCATTCATGCAGAAACTGGTCGGTTGCACGATATGCACTGCAATGGTCAAGCTACATATTTGTGCACTTATGGTGAGCTTCGGATGGAACTGAAGTGACAATGACGAGACAATGTCAATGACAATGACAATGACAATGACAATGACAATGACAAGGACAAGGACAAGGACAGTGACAGTGACAGTGACAGTGACAGTGACAGTGACAGTGACAGTGACAAGGACAAGGACAATGACAATGACAATGACAGTGACAGTGACAGTGACAGTGACAATGACAGTGACAGTGACAGTGACAGTGACAGTGACAAGGACAGTGACAAGGACAAGGACAAGGACAAGGACAATGACCATGGCCATGACAATGACAGTATCAGTGACAATAACAATGACAATGGCAATGACAATGACAATGATGATTTCTTCCGTTGAAGCAGTTCTTCAATTACTGGCGTAAAGGCAAAGCTTAGTGGTTAGCATACTGTTATATGCAGTTTTGTGTGCTGAGTTCGAAAATGCATTCAGTTTAGCTAGATTCGCTAGGGATCGGGAGAAATTGGCGTCCAAAGTTGAGACCAACCCTATTTCTTGAGTGGCACTACTCGCTAGTATGACCATTAACCGCGGTGCAATGCAGTTTTTCTTGTGTAGTTTTTGCTGCTGATTCCGAAAATAACTTTATTTTTGCTCTACGTTGCCCAGTTTTGAAGATATCGGCATTTTTATGATTTGGGAAGAAAACGGCTGCACTTGCCATAACATGCTCATTTGAAAGGTGACTCAATTCAGTGGCATGTAGGTACCGACCTATTTTGACCCGCTGAGTTCGAAAATGACCTTTGTTTTTCTCTACTGCTGTTCAATTTTGAGAAATTGCTGATCAAACAAAATTTGCATTAATATTCATATATCTCCAAAAGGAGTAAATATAGATTAAAACCAACGCCATTTTCGAACTCAGCGGGTCAAAATGGGTCGGATACACGATTCACTGACAACAGTCAGAGAGACTAAGCCATAGACGAATCGGTTCCTTTTATGGCTTACCTCTCCGACTATGGCTATGATGTTCCATCGATGGCTATTGAACGCCTACTTAGCCATACATGGCTACTTCAGCCCTCTATGGCTACTTAGCCCTCTATGGCTACTTAGCCTTATATGGCTACCACTCTTCCACAGCATAGCCAACTATGGCTACGTAGCCGCAGCCATCTATGGCTAAAAGTGTGGGGCCTCCTCGATTTTAGCCATAGATGTCTATGTATCAACATAGCCATCTATGACTACATAGCCAACTATGGCTAAAAGTGGGTGGACCCTGTTTTTGTAGTCATTGATGGCTACATAGCCTTACCACCGTTGGTCTTCGACTGTGCTCTATTTTAAGAGATATAAATATCAGCCGGATCCGTGCGATGACCCTGCTTGCCCCCTCTCTTCGTGACCAAAGCTGACTTTCTTGCAAAATGCATCTGAAAGACAGCTCGGTGCTATGGAGCTCATACCCGAAGCACAATACATGGAGAAAAGAAATGTTCAATAAAAATGAACAGTAGCCAAAAAATTATTTTAATTTGTCTAAGCGGGGCATACCGTAGTCGCGAAAAAGATAAGCAAGTTAGATGAATCAGAGTTGAAACGTTTCGTAGACGGGTTTTCAAGAACAACAGTTGAAAA
Organism: Sabatieria punctata; assembly: GCA_030248155.1. Classification (NCBI taxonomy): domain Eukaryota; kingdom Metazoa; phylum Nematoda; class Chromadorea; order Araeolaimida; family Comesomatidae; genus Sabatieria; species Sabatieria punctata. The sequence goes on along the minus strand of JASANB010002990.1, from coordinate 111,441 downwards.
GGACTAAACAAAGATTTTGAAGATTTGATTAACTACCAAAGCAAGGACAATGACTATGGCCATGACAATGACAGTAGCAGTGACAATGGCAATGACAATGGCAAGGACAATGACAATGACAATGACAATGACAATGACAATGACAATGACCATGATAAGGACAATAACAATGACAATGGCAATGACAATAACAATGACAATGGCAATGGCAATGGCAATGACAATGACAATGATGATTTCTTCCGTTGAAGCAGTTCTTCAATTACTGGCGTAAAGGCTAAAATTGCAGAAGCATATCCAACTAAAGTCAACTTCAAGCTGACTATGGAAGGCAGAAAATTGGTGGAGGCCATGTTGGAGCTGTACCAGCTGCAGCACAGAAACATCTGCATGTCCAAGTGCAAACAGATTGACGTGTGTCAGGCTGTCAGCTATAGTAGAGTCAATCAACTCTGTCTACTGCATCAGAATGCCACTCAGCCTGCAGTTGACGCTGATAGCTTTGAAGTCTGGACTAAGAGTTGAACAAAAACACTCTGATTTCGTCATAGCAAGTTACTGTAAAATTTCTACTGTTAATTATTTCAAAGCTACATTGGCCATCTCAAGTATGCTCATTTTTCTGAAAATACAGGCTATTTTTGTCTTTAACACAAGCAATCTTTATATGAGTTTTAGTCTGACTAATGTTTGCAAGCTTAATCAAAGAAAATTGTCTCAAAGGGACAGTATTCTACATTGTAAACACCTACAAAGCGTTGATAGTAGTGCGCGTGGGAGCGCTATTATTAGAACGGCGCTACTATTAGAGCGTGCGCGTTTATATTTTCGGCTTGTCCATAAAGGGCGCTAGTATTGGAGCGTGCTTGTGTGGTGAAGTTTAACGGTAAGTACAATATTTGTGTCGCCCGATCAGTCAGGGCGCTGCGATTCAAATGCCAGTTAGAAAGTGCCGAGTTCGGTCTGTAGTATGCAAATGTTTGACGGTTCTTCTTTCTTTTTGGTATGGCACCTTTTTGTTCGCGTTTGCACACTAACGGATAGCTTGTTTACCTGGCACTGAGCTAACTCAATCATATTAGAGCGTCAAATAAAATGGATGATATTAGAGTGAGAGTGGTTAATGACTCCCCGATGCAGCAGACCATAGAAACTGTTCATAGCAACAGCAAGGAGACCCATCTAGCTGTAGTTGCGAGCTAAGTTGCTGCCACCAAAGTGGTAATACGACATGTCAACTTTTCGACTCCAACTGCTTACACTTCTGCTTTCTATTTGCGGTTAGTTCATCAGTGCTTTACTACTATAATTGTTTTTATAGTATGCCAGGAGGAAACACCGATCCCTATAGGCTACGGGTACATTTTCTTAGCTCTTAGAGGCAGAATTTTTTGTCTGCCTGGCCATAGGGACATGCAATCCGTGCCTAAAAAATGGTATTCACGCAGTTGTTTTTGCATTCACTGAAATTTTCAAAAAAAGCGTGATTTGCTGTGACTGGCCAATCACGCATTGCATGAAGCACTGTGCGTGCACTGTCTGACAAAAAAGCGTGACTGGCCAATCACTTTTTTGGACTTTTATTTTCCATTCACATTTATGGCTAACAAACAGCCGCACGCAAAGCGTGATTCTATACTCCAAATGGAGTAGCTTCTGCTAGTAAGGGTTATGACTTTTAATTTGTGCGCCGATTATCGATAATTCAGCTCTTATAGTAAGCATGCAAGTTTTTAGCGGCAGAGGTAAAGTTCAAACTGACTCGACAGAACGCAAAATCAGAGAGTAAAGCAATAATCGAAACTTTGGGCGACGTTGGTAGTGTGGTACAGTGCGGCAACCGGTGTCACAAGACAGACAACTGTCAGAGCTACAGTCACAATGAAAACACCAAACAGTGTGTTCTACAGGCGGTTACCGTCGACCATTTAGAACCCAAGCAAGCCTCCGGTTTCAACTTCTATCAAAGGGACACACCCCTGCCTCAATTTCAGACCGGTACACTTTTGTGTACCACTTAGAAGAATTATGTTCTAATAAAATTTTAGTGTACCAAGCCAAGTGTGCCAGTTTTTCGGAGCCTCACTTCTTCGCTGAAAGAGCGTGCTTTGTGGTCGGAAGCGCGGTTGGAAGTTGGTCGAATGTAGCCGACAAATGTGGCCATTTTGGGAATGGTCATCTGGCCCGAATTTTCAGCTTGCTCATTTACAACAAAATCAAAGAACTGATCGACTCTAGTCAAGTAAGAAGTTGTGTAAAATGCGAATATATTACAAAACTCGAAAATCACGAAAATATGCAAAGTATGGAAATTTGAGAAAAATGTGCAAAATTTGCAAAACTCTGTAAATTGGAAAAAATTTAAATAGGCCTCATCATTTGCTTAGATTTCGTTTGTGCTTTCTAATTATGTTTACTTCAGTTGCCAAACTACATGCATGTCGGTTTTAAACGCATCAATGCTACCACCGGAAACGGAACCTGGGCTACAATAAGCACAGACGACAGTACAAAAGCTCAGCAGTACCCTGCCGAAATCATACCGTGGATGAATGGTCAACCAGCGTTTCCAACAGGAAATGAAGACTACACAGCTTTTGGAAAAATAGGCCCCGAGGTCGGGGTCTTTGCCGTCAGTGATGCTGAGCTTCTACCTCCACTCTGTCAGTATGGTAAGGTTTGTGCAGTTAGGCACTTAACTTATGCTGTGTTTTATATTTATTTTAGTTTTTAGCTGGGACGCCCATAATAATAGCGTGTTTCGTTAGTGAAACACATGCTGTTTACCCAGATTTTTGCAGTTTTTTTAACCCATTTTTATGATATTTTTATCTATTCCTCCAGAACAAAACGTTTCATCTGAAAAACCGCTTATGGTCGTTTATTTGGAAAGAAAACCCCCTGGTACTTTTGTTTAAGGTAGGTTTTCAGATGACCCCTACTACTCCTACCCGTACAATGCGAACAGAATGGCGTCCGAGCGCAAAGGTCACCCGGCTACTGAGATCACAGAGGTCGCTGGCTCGGACTTCGATAGCTGTAACACAAAGTGTCATACGCAGTACTCTCGCTGTCGAAGCTTCAGTCTCAACGCTCAAACCGGTCATTGCATCCTGCATTTTACGCATGGAGATATCCCCGACTTCGAACCGGTTGCCGCAACCGGATACGGTTTCCACACCATTCCACATGCCTAGACTGGCTTGGAGTTTTAGGTTGATTTGTTCGTTGATGTGGCTACTGCAGTTTATGCATGTTACATACAACTGTAAATATCGAGAATTCTTGATACCACGTGTATGACAAAGTTCTGGGACTTATTGTTTCTAAGAAATTAGAAATTTGTACTCAGAAGATCATTTAGGTATGTACTCTTAAATATTCGTGACAGCTGTTTTTCATTCTACAGGGTGTCTCAAAAAAAATGATCACATTTCTTTTTACTGCCATTTCCGCAAATTTTGACCAAATAGGCTGAAATTTGGATCATAGGTGCCAAAACTCGTGCAATTTTATGTGTGAAAGTTTGGTGCACTAGGCTTGACTCATTCCCGAGAAATTTCAAAAAAAGTGAAATTTGTTAAATCAATAGTGAAAGCCGGTCACCGAAAAAATGATCACTTTTCTTTTCACTGCCATTTCCGCAAATTTTGACCAAATAGGCTGAAATGTGGACAATAGGTGCCCAAACTCGGGCAATTTTATGTGTTAACATTTGGTGCACTAGGCTTGACCAATTCTCGAGAAATTTCAAAAAAAGTGAAATTTGGTAATTTCAATACCAAAAGCCGGTCACCGAAAAAACGTTACATTACATTATCGCCTAAACTCTAACGATAGCGTTGCAGTTCATGCGTCAACTTTTTACACACGAATTACCCTGAACTTATGCGTTTACACTCCAAATTTCATCCAATTCCGTCAAAAATTAGAAAAGATATAGGAAAAGGAAATGTTTCCATTTTTCGGTGACCGCCTTTCACTAGTGAAATTACCAAATTTCACTTTTTTTGAAATTTCTCGGGAATGAGTCAAGCCTAGTGCACGAAACTTTAACACATAAAATTGCACGAGTTTTGGCACCTATGGTCCAAATTTCAGCCTATTTGGTCAAAATTTACGGAAATGGCAGTAAAAAGAAATGTGATCATTTTTTTTGAGACACCCTGTATATGCATGTATATATAGACCGTATTAGACATGTATATATTACTGTTTCCCAGCAAGTTAATAACAAATAGCAAGTTAATTTATTTTTGGGCGAAATCGGGTAGCAAATAGCAAATTCCTAGCAAGTTAATTTTTGCAAAGCGCCACCTAGCAAATAAATAGCTAGTTTATTTCGGATTGAGGGAGCGAGAAATTTGCTAGGAATTTGCTAGCAATTTACTAGGAATATACTAGCCTCACAGACATATTCATCCATTATCCATATCTTTCCCCGCTTGGCCTGGTACCTGATGTGCTGAGCTGCAGGCAGGGTACTGTATATATGTACCCAAGGTTGGTTAAGCTATGCATATACGTAGCTAAAGTAGGGCTAATAGCCAAGTATGGACGAAAGTCAGTCTTTAGGCTGACAGTAGATTAGGCAAATAGAAAACTACCGAATGTGTTCATGTTAGGGATGAACTTAGGGTTGCTGCTGCTTTCCTGCTGTTGCTTGTTCAGCTTGTTGAAACTGAGATACAATGTATAGTTTTGATTTTAAACGGTACGGGGGTTTTCGACTTATACGACAAATAGGAAAATGCCCAAAAGGGTCACTTTTGACGCCCTTTTGAAAACCAGATCTTATAATAACTATGGTGGTCTTATAATCGGAAAATCTCCCTGGCATCATTTGGTTGAGCGAAAAATTTGTAGCAAATTCTAGCAAATTGATAGCAAATAGATAGCAAATTCCTAGCAAATAGCAAGTTAATAGCAAATTAAATTTCAAATTGCAGTGTCTAGCAAGTAAATAGCTAGTAAATAAAATTCCTGACGGTTACAAGCAAGTTAATAGCAAGTTAATTAGAAAATAAATTAACTGGGAAACAGTAGATATATAGACCGTATTAGCCACACAAACTGCTTGTTTGTGCACTAGACATATTAAGCGATTGTCAGACCATGTATAGAATTTATTAAATTTCTGTAATGCATTGTGTAAATCTATCTTCATACGAATATAGGAAGAACGAGAATCTAAATTAAGCCCTCAGCAATTCCTCGGAATAATTTTGTATATTATGACAAACGTTGGGTGTAAATGATCTAAAAGTAACTTATTTTAAGAAAAATCTAAGCTAAGAAAGCCTTAATTTTAGCAAAACTCGGTCTTTTTTGGGCTAACCACCGTCCTACCTACAACCCGTCGTTACTCCTTCAGCATTTCTAAGATCTAACGTCTAATGTACAGTACCGTGTTTCACAGTATTTTGTTGTACTGCTGTTGTTTTGAAGCTTTCCTAAGGGCTTTTGTATAAATGGAAAGAAAGGAAAATGTTAGGCATGTGCAAGAGCGTAGCTGGGAGTCGAAATACAGTTGGAAGTGCAAGCTACAAAATGTGTACCGGTATGTCCTTATCCAAATATTTGCATAAAAATTTTCTTACTTACTCGACCAATGGTAGTGAAACAAAGAAAGATGCACATGGATCCTGCGTGTCATGGCAGTCCCAGCATCTGTGATAGCGGTTGTTCTGAGTAGTACAGGGCGTGACACTGCGGAGCAAATTAGCATAATTTGCTCCGCAGAGTCACGCCCAGTAGAGTGGCCTCGAGTTTAAACTCGTTTAAACTCCAGGCTGCCTCCTACGCAGTCTGCGGTTTCCGCTTCTGCGGAAGGCTAGAGTGAATGTGCCCCCAATTATTTGGAAGCTGGCAAGCACAAATAAAAAGGCACTATAAAGAGGTAAAGTACAGCTGGGGAGCAAGTGTGGGTGGCAGAAGCTGGCAAGCAGAGACAAAAACCATGGAAGCTGGCAAGCACAAATAAAAATGCACTATAAGGAGGCAAAGTACAGCTGCGGAGCAAGTGTGGGTGGCAAATACTGTTATTTTACTAGTGGATTTTTATTTTACTATTTACTAAATTTACTACAAATTCAGCCCTTCAATTTAATTTTAATTTTTGTTTTACTACCAAACAGCTCAGATTTTACTAATTTTTGTTTTACTAGTAATTTTGCTAATTTTACTACTATTTTACTACGATTTTGCTAGTCATAATGTAAAATTTTACACCAATGATGCCAAGATCTTATGAATAATTGGTGTTAGTACTAAATCATTGCTAAATTTGATCATGATACGAAGTTTTCCAGAGTTTCAGAGTAAAAAACATGTGAAATTCGACTGAGAAAAGTGAAACAACACATATTTTATTGCAAAATTGATTAAGATTTCCACTGGAATTCACCAAAAACTAGTAAAATAGTAGTAAAATTTCCATTTTACTATTGACGACCTTTGTTAATTTAATTTAATTTTTACTTTACTATTGGCTCTTAATTTTACTTTTTACTATTATTTTACTACTAGTAAAATACCACTAGTATTACTAATTTTTGTTTTACTATACTATAGTAAAATAACAGTAGTGGCAAAAGCTGGGGAGCAAAGAAAAGCAAATATAGAGGCGGTGCCTAAATTTATGCCAAAGCACGCGCGCCTTTGTGCTCCGAAAAAGCACCTCGGCCGGCGAGGTGCATTTCATAATAATGTGTAAGACGGCAAAAACGCAGGCGCATTAAACTTGAACATCACGTCATCTTCGCAAAAGACGCTCCGTTTGGAAATGGACGCTCGACTGACACATCGATTAGCAAGGCACTGTTTCAGTATGTTTAGTAGGGTTTCTTAAAATGGCATGGAGTCAGCGCCCAGACTATAAAAAAACAGAAAACTATCTCAATTCTAAAAGCTAATAAGTGGGTGGGTGGAGTTTCTACATTTCAGCTACTTTTGCAATCTGTGGGCAGCTGGTGTGCAAAGGCAATTTAGGAGTGGTCGGAAGTGTATTTCACAATTATTTGCCAGCACAAACAAAAAAGAGGCAAAGTTTAAAACAGCAAACCAATCACATCTCTAATAGCTTATAACTGTTTATCTTGAAACGTGAACCGAACTGGTTCTTGTTGCGCAATATTGAACAACGAAAAATTTCATTTCTTCAAAGCGGGCCAATACAAATTAATGATTGAGTGAAGTACAAGTGTAAAAGCAGGTGAAAGCGCAAGCATAAAAGCAAGTGGAAGCGCAAATCTAAAAGCAAGTGAAAACGCAAGCATGAAAGCAGGTGAAAGCGCAAGTGTGAAAACAAGTAGAAGCCAAGTGCGAAAACAAGTGGAAGTGCAAGTGTGAAAGCAGGTGGAGGTGCAAGTGTAAAAGCAAGTGAAAGTACAAGTGCAAAAGCAAGCGAAAGTACAAGCGCAAAAGCAAGTGAAAGTACAAGTGCAAAAGCAAGTGGAAGCTCTAGTGTAAAAGCGGGTGGAGGTGCAAGTGTAAAATGTAAAAGCAAGTCAATGCACAAGTGAAAGTACAAGTGAACCTGTGTGAAAAACTGAGTGGAGGAAGGAAAGAATGAACAAATGAACAAGTGTAAAAGCAGGTGGAAGTGCAGGTCTAAAAGCAGGTGGAGGTGCAAGTGTAAAAGCAGGTGGAAGTGCAAGTATAAAAGCAGGTGGAAGTGCAAGTGTAAAAGCAGGTGGAGGTGCAAGTGTAAAAGCAGGTGGAGGTGCAAGTGTAAAAGCAGGTGGAGGTGCAAGTGTAAAAGCAGGTCGAAGTCAAGTCTAAAAGCAGGTGGAGGTGCAAGTGTAAAAGCAGGCGGAGGTGCAAGTGTAAAAGCAGGTGGAGGTGCAAGTGTAAAAGCAGGTGGAGGTGCAAGTGTAAAAGCAGGTCGAAGTCAAGTCTAAAAGCAGGTGGAGGTGCAAATGTAAAAGCAGGCGGAGGTGCAAGTGTAAAAGCAGGTGGAGGTGCAAGTGTAAAAGCAGGTGGAGGTGCAAGTGTAAAAGCAGGTCGAAGTGCAAGTCTAAAAGCAGGTGGAAGCTCTAGTGTAAAAGCAGTTGGAAGCTCTAGTGTAAAAGCAGTTGGAAGCTCTAGTGTAAAAGCAGTTGGAAGCTCTAGTGTAAAAGCAGTTGGAAGCTCTAGTGTAAAAGCAGTTGGAAGTGCAAGTGTAAAAGCAGGTGGAGGTGCAAGTGTAAAAGCAGGTAGAGGTGCAAGTGTAAAAGCAGGTGGAGGTGCAAGTGTAAAAGCAGGTCGAAGTCAAGTCTAAAAGCAGGTGGAGGTGCAAGTGTAAAAGCAGGCGGAGGTGCAAGTGTAAAAGCAGGCGGAGGTGCAAGTGTAAAAGCAGGTGGAGGTGCAAGTGTAAAAGCAGGCGGAGGTGCAAGTGTAAAAGCAGGTGGAGGTGCAAGTGTAAAAGCAGGTGGAGGTGCAAGTGTAAAAGCAGGTGGAGGTGCAAGTGTAAAAGCAGGTGGAGGTGCAAGTGTAAAAGCAGGTGGAGGTGCAAGTGTAAAAGCAGGTGGAGGTGCAAGTGTAAAAGCAGGTGGAGGTGCAAGTGTTAAAGCAGGTGGAGGTGCAAGTGTAAAAGCAGGTCGAAGTGCAAGTCTAAAAGCAGGTGGAAGCTCTAGTGTAAAAGCAGTTGGAAGCTCTAGTGTAAAAGCAGTTGGAAGCTCTAGTGTAAAAGCAGTTGGAAGCTCTAGTGTAAAAGCAGGTGGAAACACAAGTCCAAAAGCAAGTGAATGCACAAGTGAAAGTACAAGTGAACCTGTGTGAAAAATGAGTGGAGGAAGGAAGGAACGAACAAACAAATTAGAACAAACAAACAAATGAATGAATGAATGAATGACTCATTTAGACTCATGATTGACTCCTTGTGAATCACGATTGACTCATTTGGACTCATGATTATTGACTCCTTGTGAATCATGATTGACTCATTTAGACTCATGATTGACTCCTTGTGAATCATGATTGACTCATTTGACTCTTTTTTATTGACTCCTTGTGAATCACGATTGACTCATTTAGACTCATGATTGACTCCTTATGAATCAGAATTGACTCATTTAGACTCATGATCATACATGTACTAGGGGGGGGTTTGGGGGGGGGTTTACCCCCCCCCCCTGCTGGAAAGGCCAAACCCCCCCCCCTCACCCCCCACCCCCCCCCCGAGACAGGTTAAGGGACCCCTCCCCCTGACCAAAAAATACAAGTACTAGTGGTGGCTCCAGTATTAACAAACTGGGTCAGAAATCACTAATTTTTAGCCTAAAATTCACTTGAAAAGCCTTTGGAAACCGAATTTGGCGTTTCCACTGCTGATATTTAAGAAAAATCGGTGTTTTTGGAAGCTCTTTTTATCATTTTTTGCTTGTTTTTAGCTTTAAAACGCTATTTGGCAGCTTAAAATAGCGATTTTTAGCGTCCTTACTGAGAAAAACGTGCTAAAAACGCATTTCTAGGCGTTTTGGAGCTTTTTAAAATTTGGGACCCCCCACCTGGGCGAAACCCCCCCTCGACCCCCCACCTGAGGAAAAACCCCCCCCCCTACCCCCCTCCCCCCAGGTCGGCCCGGAGCTGTTACATGTATGCTCATGATTGACTCATTTAACTCTTTTTTTATTGACTCTTTCGATTCAATCTGTATTGCCATACCTGTGTGTAGGGCCCGACCGGATACAAATTTCTACCGGATCCGGATCCGGATCCGGATATGCCCATATCCGGCCGGATCCGGATCCGGATATGCCGGATATCATTGATCAACTTAAAATTTTTTAGAATGCAATAAACTAGTGTTCTGACGATATCAAACAAAATTCGACGATATTCGATATCGATATCGATATTTATAGATATGCAAGAAAATCTGAAAATTTGAAAGACCAAACTGCTCTCACTGCTTATCTTATCAGTTAAGCACTGATGCAAATCAGCGATCTAATATCAGTTAATACAGCTCTGATTTTATTCCAGTCCAATCAGGTGTGCCTCAGGGCTCTGTCTTGGGTCCAGTCCTATTTCTCATATATATTAACGATCTTCCTAAAGTACTAAAGCATAGCAAAATCAAACTGTTTGCTGATGACTCCAAAATCTATTTTTCCGTCCCTACACTAATTGGCAATACTGTACTTTCAGATGATTTAAACGCGGTGTTCAACTGGGCTAAGGCTATGCAATTGAATATTGCATTACATAAGTCTTCAGTCCTACATCCGTATCACCGACTCAACTCAATGTTCGAATACACAGTTGATGGCACAATCATTCCCACTTCTGAATGTGTTCTGGATCTGGGGTTTTTGATTACTCCCGACCTAAAATTTACAGCCCACTGCAATTACATTACTAATAGGGCTCGCGTTATGGCCAATCTTATTCTATCGTGCTTTGAACTAAAGGATCCTGATTTTCTCATTAAACTGTTGTTCAAAACTTACGTACGTCCTAGATTAGAATACGATACCCAAGTTTGGTTTGGTCCCCTCTTTTGACAAGAGATATTTAGAAAATTGAATCTGTGCAGCGTTTCTTTACTTCTAAGATCCCTGGGTTTGGTTCTCTCCCTTATGAAATTCGCCCTCATGGCTGCTGTGCGTTTCAGTCGGTGTTTCACAGTGATTTTCGGCAATATTTATGTTAAAATACATAAAAAATCACGTTTTCTTATCTGTGACTGATATCCGGCATATCCGGCAGGTAATATCCGGATCCGGTACCGGATCCGGATATGGCCATATCCGGCCGGATCCGGATCCGGATCCGGATATCCGGTCGGGCCCTACCTGTGTGTATATTTCATGTGCACATACGAAAATATACGTTTCAACACGAGAATCCGTCGCAGTTATGTTTCAACAAGCTGACGTAAGACCTTCTAGAAATGTATAAAACTTCTTATCTGAAAAAAAGAATAGAGCTGAAAATGTATAACTGTCAAAGTTGTCTGAAGTCATTCTCATCGAGTTCAAATAGAGCGAGACATGAAAGAGGATTTCATAAGATTCAGGCTATGACTGAGGAAGGTGACAGTGACAATACAATGTCTGATGCTGACAGTGTTGATGAAAGTGAGAAACCAAATGAGGAACTCGTTAGTGGCACTGATGAGTCATCAGAAGATGAGACAGATGATGACAGAACATCAAATCTATGGCGAATGGTCATTGCAGAAAGTTGCGACCAGTTTAAGCAAGATCTTGAAACTCCACAACAGCTTTTGAGAGAACCACATTTGACAGAATTTTTGGAACTGGTTCGGTTTAACATAAAAAAACATGTTAAATTTGTTCAACTCCTGCAAAACGAAGACAAGACTTACAGACAAATATGCGATACAGCAGACAAGTATGAAAGAGAACACGATTTTGAGGAAGAAGAAGCAATGGATAAAGCATGGCACAAACGAAAATTTCTGTTGCGCAATGTTATCAAGAAAAATATTGATGTAATTCAAGCATGGCTGGACCCAAATGAAGGCGATGAAGAAGACAGTGATGAAGAAGACCAGTGACAAACACTGTAATAATCCTGTTAAAAATTACAACAAACTTGAAACATAAAATGCTATGTGATTGGAATCCTTTCTTTACTGAGTTAACAGATTTTCAAAACATTAAGAAATGGACATGCATGCATATGATTCAAAAGTGTGGCTCACAGTCAATTAACTTGATAAAGAAAAGTACAGTATGTCAGAAAGCAATTGAACGCATCTCCATATGGCAATACCGATTGAATCGAAAGAGTCAATAAAAAAGAGTCTAAATGAGTCAATCATGATTCAAAAGGAGTCAATCATCATGAGTCTAAATGAGTCAATCATGATTCACAAGGAGTCAATCATGAGTCTAAATGATTCATTCATTCATTCGTTCGTTCATTTGTTTGTTTGTTCATTAATTCATTTGTTCATTCCTTCCTTCCTCCACTCAGTTTTCACACAGGTTCACTCATACTTTCACTTGTGCATTCACTTGCTTTTATGCTTGCACTTGCAGTTGCTTTTATGCTTGCGCTTCCACTTGCCTTTACGCTAGAGCTTCCACTTGCTTTTACACTTGCACTTTTATGCTTGCGTTTACACTTGCTTTTACATTTGCGCTTCCACTTGCTTTTATGCTTGTGCTTTCGCCTGCTTTTACACTTGTGCTTTCACTTGCTTTTATGCTTGTGCTTTTGCCTGCTTTTACACTTGTACTTTCCTTGCTTTTACACTTGCGCATTCACTTGCTTTTATGCTTGCGTTTTCACTTGCTTTCATGCTTGCGTTTTCACTTGCTTTTAGATTTGAGCTTCCACTTGCTTTTATGCGTGTGCTTTCGCCTGCTTTTACACTTGTGCTTTCACTTGCTTTTATGCTTGTGCTTTTGCCTGCTTTTACACTTGTACTTTCCTTGCTTTTACACTTGCGCATTCACTTGCTTTTATGCTTGCGTTTTCACTTGCTTTCATGCTTGCGTTTTCACTTGCTTTTAGATTTGAGCTTCCACTTGTACTTCCACTTGCTTTTACACTTGCGCCTCCACTTGCTCTTAAACTTGTGCTTTCACTTGCTTTTACAGTTGTGGTTTCACTTGCTTTTACACCTGCGCTTCCACTTGCTTTCTTCCACTTGCACTTCCACCTGCTTTTACACCTGTACCTCCACCTGCTTTTTCACTTGCGTTTCCACCTGTTTTTACACTTGCACTTCCACTTGCTTTTACACTCGCGCTTTCACTTGCTTTTACACTTGTGCTTCCACTTGCTTTCTTCCACTTGCACTTCAACCTGCTTTTACACTTGTACCTCCACCTGCTTTTTCACTTGCACTTCAACCTGCTTTTACACTTGTACCTCCACCTGCTTTTTCACTTGCGCTTCCACCTGCTTTTACACTTGTACCTCCACCTGCTTTTACACTTGCACTTCCACCTGCTTTTACACTTGCACTTCCACTTGCTTTTTGCACTAGAGCTTTCACATGATTTTACACTTGCGCTTCCACCTGCTTTTACACTTGCTTTCTTCCACTTGCACTTCCACTTGCTTTTACACTCGCGCTTTCACTTGCTTTTACACTTGCGCTTCCACTTGCTTTCTTCCACTTGCACTTCCACCTGCTTTTACACTTGTATAGGGATGGGCACGAAAATTAAATCCGTTTGAATTTCGTATTCGTTAAATCAATATTTGCCCATTTTAATTTTCGTATTCGTTAGTCGATACGAAAATCAAAACGCCTAATTCCTATTCGTACGAGTACGAAAATTAATTTTCGTTACGACGATACGAGTTCATTTTGTTCCAGAAAAAATTAATTTTCGTATTTTCCGGGTAGATTATGGAGTGCAAATAGGGACCCAGTTCTGGGTCGTCTGTATTAAAGTAAGCCTTAAATATTAGTTCAAAATGGATAAATTGTGTAAAGCACGAATTTATCGCTAACGCTAGCTCGTTTTGATCATTGTATGTAACACAATGCTTATAAACATGTACATACATACATGGGAGGTAGTATGCGCTTTGAACTAGGAGATTGTCCCAAGTGTTTCAAGCATAGGAAAGTAATCACTCAAGATAGTGTATGTATGTATGTATGTTGTATGTACGATTTCGCGAAATAGTGTCTAGTTGCGCCAATCCTTTGCAGTAATCTACAGCAAGTTAAACTATTATGCTTTCTGAAATACTTGCTCAAGCCAAAAAATGCTTTGGACATTACATACAGTAAAAAATGCTTTTGCACGTTTAGAATTCGCCAAATTGCTAATAATTCAGCTGATTTATTGCTAGGTATGCGTAAAACGTAAATTAAAATTCGTAACGAAAATTAATTTTCGTATTGGCTCCATTTAATTTTCGTATTCGTTTAATTTTCGTTTCCATATTTTTCTAATTTTCGTATTCGTATTCGATACGAAATTTAAAAATCCTCGTTTTAATTTTCGTACTAGTGCGAAAATTAATTTTCGTGCCCATCCCTACACTTGTACCTCCACCTGCTTTTTCACTTGCACTTCCACTTGCTTTTTGCACTAGAGCTTTCACATGATTTTACACTTGCGCTTCCACCTGCTTTTACACTAGAGCTTCCACCTGCTTTTACACTTGCACCTCCACCTGCTTTTAGACCTGTGCTTCCACCTGCTTTTACACTAGAGCTTCCACCTGCTTTTACACTAGAGCTTCCAACTGCTTTTACACTAGAGCTTCCACCTGCTTTTACACTTGCACCTCCACCTGCTTTTACACTTGTACTTCACTAAATCATTAATTTGTATTATTGGCGTGCTTTGAAGAAATGAATTTTTTCGTTGTTCAATATTGCGCAACAAGAACCAGTTCGGTTCACGTTTCAAGATAAACAGTTATAAGCTAGTGGAGATGTGATAGGTTTGCTGTTTTAAACTTTGCCTCTTTTTTGTTTGTGCTATCAAATAATTGTGAAATACACTTCGGTCCACCTCACTTACTCACAGCTTCCGGTAACTGTACTTTGCCTCTTTATAGTGCCTTTTTATTTGTGCTTGCCAGCTTCCATGGTTTTTGTCTCTGCTTGCCACACTTGCTCCCCAGCTGTACTTTGCCTCTTTATAGTGCCTTTTTATTTGTGCTTGCCAGCTTCCATGGTTTTTGTCTCTGCTTGCCAGCTTCCAAATAATTGGGGGACACTTCACTACTGTTTCCCAGCAAGTTAATAACAAATAGCAAGTTAATTTATTTTTGGGCGAAATCGGCTAGCAAATAGCAAATTCCTAGGAAGTTAATTTTGGCAAAGGGCCGCCTAGCAAATAAATAGCTAGTTTATTTCAGATTGAGGGAGCGAGAAATTTGCTAGGAATTTGCTAGCAATTTACTAGGAATTTACTAGCTTCAGACATATTCATACATTATCCCTATCTTTCCCAGCTTGGCCTGCGACCATAATGTGCTGCCAGGTTGGTGAAGGACCCAAGGTTGGCTACGCTACGCATATACTGTAGCTAAAGTAGGGCTAATAGCCAAGTACGTATGGACGAAAGTCAGTCTCTAGGCTGACAGTAGATTCGGCAAATAGAAAACTGAAATGAATGTGTTCATGTTAGGCATAAACTTATGTAGAGTTCATGGTGCTTCTGTTTCTCCTGTTGCTTGTTCAGCTTGTTGAAACTGAGATACAAAGTACGGTATACTATTTTTATTTAATCGGTACTGGGTTTTTCCCTTACAAGACAAACAAGAAAAGCCCAAATGGGTCAGTTTTGACGCCCTTTTGAAAACCATGATCTCATAATAACTATGGTCATCTTATAATCGGAAAATCTTTTGAAAAAAGCAGGCATCATTTGGTTGAGCGAAAAATTTGCAGCAAATTCTAGCAAATTGATAGCAAATAGATAGCAAATTTCTAGCAAATAGCAAGTTAATAACAAGTTAAATATGAAATTGCAGTGTCTAGCAAGTATATAGCTAGTAAATAAAATTTCTGACAGTTACAAGCAAGTTAATAGCAAGTTAATTAGAAAATTAATTAACTGGGAAACAGTACACTTCACTCTAGCCTTCGGCGGAAACCGCAGACTGCGTGGGAGGCAGCCTGGAGTTTAAACAAGTTTAAACTCGAGGCCACTCTACTGGGCGTGACTCTGCGGAGCAAATTATGCTAATTTGCTCCGCAGAGTCACGCCCTGTACTACTGTTCTGGGTTCGAAACACGAGAAAGAAAATAGGACATCAGTCCACCATCACGTATGTACGTATGCAGACGTAAAAACAAATTTTTACACATACATTTTCCATCTAATACCTCCTCATACAGACATTCAGCTCCCTTTGAATTCCAGAGAATAGCAAAGCAATTTACAATGCCAATACTTAGAATTGAATAATCAAAAGTCCTAATCTATTTCTGAGCCTCCACCAACACCTCCTGATCGTTGGTGAGGATTTTAGCATTGTCCCCACTCTGACTCAGGGCAAAAATGGCCTTGGCCACCATATCCGGGGGACCTGTTGGCAGAAGACAATTGACCCTTACGGGCGCCATTTCGGCTGCCAGTGCCTGGGTCATACTGGTCACGGCACCCTTGGTGGCAGCGTACAATGCGTGGTCGTCCATGGCTTCTACCGGACCCAGATTGATCACACATCCATTGCTCTGCTTCAGATGAGAGTGGGCCATCTTGGCCAAGAGCAAGGGAGCTACTGAGTTGACCATGAAGTGATTTTCTACCGTTTCCACGTTAGAGTCGATGAGAGACTTCTTGAGACGCAGTTCGGCTTTGTTCACTAGCACTGATACCCGTCCGTGACAGCCTTTAGAAGTGACTTTGTTGAACGCTCCTGAAACTATACTGTACCATGAACGTTAGGCCACACTGCGCAAATTAGATTTTCAGATTGTGTGTATGTGTATGTGTATGTGTATGTGTATGTGTATGCGTATGCGTATGCGTATGTGTATGTGTATGTGTATGTGTATGTGTATGCGTATGCGTATGTGTATGTGTATGTGTATGTGTATGTGTATGTGTATGTGTATGTGTATGTGTATGTGTATGTGTATGTGTATGTGTATGTGTATGTGTATGCGTATGCGTATGCGTATGTGTATGTGTATGCGTATGCGTATGCGTATGCGTATGTGTATGTGTGTGTGTATGCGTATGCGTATGCGTATGCGTATGCGTATGTGTATGCGTATGCGTATGCGTATGCGTATGCGTATGCGTATGCGTATGCGTATGCGTATGTGTATGTGTATGTGTATGTGTATGTGTATGTGTGTATGTGTATGTGTATGTGTAGGTGTAGGTGTAGGTGTAGGTGTAGGTGTAGGTGTAGGTGTAGGTGTAGGTGTAGGTGTATGTGTATGTGTATGCGTATGCGCATGCGTATGTGTATGTGTATGTGTATGTGTATGTGTATGTGTATGTGTGTATGTGCATGTGTATGTGTATGTGTATGTGTATTACTGTGGATCAGGTATACCTGTACCTGTACCTGATTATGAGGTAGATTTGCAATACCCACCTGTTACCTACCTGATACCTGATCGGGTACTTTTGAACCGTACCTACCTGATTTTGGGTATTTTTGGACTGAAACAGGTACAGGTATCAGGTACAAACAGAAGGCATCAAATGGTAGTTTACGGCGGATTTGTTCATTAAAAAAGCGTGCAAGAAGGCTAATTTTTTGGGCCATTGCTCAACCAAAGATTTTAAAAGTTAATACTTCCTTTTGCAAAATCCTGAGCAAGCGAATGAGTAAAGGTAAAGCGTAGACAAATAGGGAAAAACTGTACGGGGAAAAAGGGTTTACGAGAAGCCTTACTCTTAGTGGCAAAGATAAACCACCAGAGATGGATGTGCAAAGCGACTGCGCACCGTAAACAAGAAGATCTGTATTTTGAAGCTAATCCAAAATTTAAAACTTTCGTGGTAGAAATTATCTACAAGCCCAGGCATTTTTTACATCACACATTGTAGAAAAGTACATGTTATTTCTAAATGCTCACCTCTCTCTTGTTTGTTTAACTATTTTAGATTTTCAAATTCCTGTTTTATATCCTAAACCAAAAAAATTGGTAATTTTATTCAAAATTTGCTGACTTCAAATTGACTACTAACTACGACTACATATTCAAAATCGAGAAATTTTGAGACTACTAACTAAGACTACAAACTATTTTTGGCGATTGTTAGAGACTACCGGAGAGTGCTGCATAGGGTACCCCTCCAGATAGCGTACCCGGGGTACACTAACTGGCACTTAGTGCCGGATTGTGTACCCGGGGCACACTATTTGGAGACAGGTTTTATTTCACGGGTGTCAAAAATTTTCAACACTACGGTACCTTTAAAGCAGGTCTACGTATATTTTTGCTCATTTTCAATCGTTTTTACTGACGCAAACCTCACAAGAATGAAAACTTTGACCAACCACTCTCATTTACATGGCAGAAACAGTAATCTGGATTGGAAAACTGCATTTTTGCTCAGAAATCGTGAAAACAACCAGTTCAACATGTTTTCGCTATGTGCCAGTTAGTGTACCGGGTACACTAACAGGATCACATTTTTGTTGCGGAAAATGCTAAGTGCTGGTTAGTGTACCCGGGTACCCAATGCAGCACTCTCCGGTACTAACTACAACTACAATTTAAAATTTGGAAAAGAAATAGTTCTACATATACACCTCCAACAAAACAATGTGTATTTTTTTTTATATTTGTGCATGCATACATGTAACAGGTCATCCGCCGATGGGGAGGGGGGTTGAGGGGGGTCCGGCGCCGGCCGGGGGGGGGGGCTGAGCCAAAATTTTGGGGGAGGGGGTGGGCACTAAAAAACGCTCAAAAATAAAAAAAATCGCAATTTTTTGGCTAAAAATTGCCAAAAATCGCTAATTTGGGCTGAAATACAGCTAAAAAGTGCTGTTTTTGCAGGCGATTTTGGCAATTTTTGTGTGCGAAATTGTAAAAAATTGCAAAAATTTGCTCGAAAATGTACTTGCCAGAAAAATCGGAGGGGGGGGTCGGTGAAATCGTCTCGGGGGGGGGGAATCCAGGGGGGTCTGGCCTAAGTCGGGTGGGGGCAGACCTCCCCCAGACGCCCCTGTTACATGTATGTGTGCATGTGTATTGTACGTGAAAATGCAATTTTTTTGTTAGATTTTCAGTCAGAAATGCTAAGAAAACCAAATCTCTCAATGTCTGCTGCTTGAAACCTTGGATAGCTTTGAAATCGAGTTACTTAGGCTTTATGAGGATATCTACTGTTTATAGTAACTGGATTTTGCGCGCATAAAACCATTTCAAAAAGAGATAAAACAGCGCATTCTACCTTGCATCTCAGCCGGCTTGCACAAGTTGACATTAACATGATGGTGAATGTGATCGCGACACTGAGGGTCGGCTCTGTCCATGCCGAGAACGCTGAATCCATTTTGATGAAATTCCTTCGCAATCGCCAGTCCGTAGCTACTGCTAATTCCAGTGATGAGCACGCTATTTTCGGGCATACCTATGAAGCGTCTCTCCAACAAGCAGCGGTTTCAGCTAGTAGAGCTGTTTTAAAATGCCATCGCGTTTTACTAACGGGCAACTGTTCTCGCTCAGCTGAGCCCAATAATTTTTGGCACAGCTGTCTGTGGTTTTACGTGCCGAATAGAGAAAAACTTTAAGCATATCGTAGCTATACGTACAAGCAGAAAAGAACTCTATCGGTGCCCGGGCAACATAGCCGTCATACCGCCATCTGCCGTTAGCGTTTGTCCGGTAATGTAGGAGCTTTTAGCAGAGGCTAGGAAAAAGATTGCTTCAGCCAATTCACTGGGTTTGCCGACTCTTTGAGCTGGAATCTTCTCGGCTACTTGTTCCACCGATTTTTCCGTCGTTTTGCCGTTGCCCACGATTTTGCCCGTGATTTGGCGAGTAGTGGCCGTA
Source organism: Sabatieria punctata (assembly GCA_030248155.1). Taxonomy (NCBI): domain Eukaryota; kingdom Metazoa; phylum Nematoda; class Chromadorea; order Araeolaimida; family Comesomatidae; genus Sabatieria; species Sabatieria punctata. The sequence continues at coordinate 92,036 of JASANB010002990.1, read as the reverse complement.
TCGATTAGGCCTAGAAATTTCATTCATACTAACGTTTCCATACTGCCGTTAATGCCAGTGAAGTTAATCGCTGGGACGAAACGTAAGTATGAGCATCGAACAAAATGAATTACCAGGAATTACGGTATTGACTCTGATGTCAGGAGCATATTCAAGAGCCAAAACGCGACTCATTGAAATCACCGCTCCTTTGCTGCTGGCGTAAGCAACCATATTTGGGGTTGTGGCAACTGCATGCACAGAGGAAACATTAACGATGGCACCTTTAGACTTCTTCAACATGGCATAGCTCAATTTTGCCTAAAATAATGTATTAAATAAATATTGCTGCTGTATAAAACTTGTTTTGCCAAGACCTAGAGAGACGCTTACCGTAGTTAAGAAATCCGCAGCTCTTGAATCAAAACATTTAAAATCTGTTGTTAATGAATACAGATTTTACTAGCAGGCAGGATTTTAGCATTTTCTTCCGTAAACAGGTGAAGCGATTTTGAAAATTTTTTAGCCAGACTAATGTTTGCAAGCTTAATCAAAGAAAATTGTCTGAAAGGGACACTATTCAACATTGGAAACACGTACAAAGCGTTGATAGTAGTACGCGTGGGATTGCTATTATTAGAAGGGCGCTACTATTAGAGCGTGCGCGTTTATATTTTCGGGCAGTCCGTAAAGGGCGCTACTATTAGCACTTTTACAGTATGTCTGCTGATGCAAGAAAAAACCGAAGCTGTACTAAAATAACAAGTAAAACGACGTACCAATAAAAACGGCGCGGTAACATTGATAGAGATCATGTTCTGGAACTCTTCAACTGACGTTTCCTGCACCGATTTGTACACTTGCGTACCAGCATTGTTCACCAGCACATCCAACTGTCCATGTCTGCCGGTAAATTCGCAGAACGCTCTCTGAACCTCAGCCGGTTTGGCTAATTCGACATTGAAGAATTCGCTAATAAATTTAGCTCCGTTAGGTGGATCGTTCCGGTCGAATCCAACCACGGTGTAGTCGTTTTCAGAGAACACCTGGGCACAGGCGTAGCCGATTCCGGAAGAGACGCCGGTGATTAAAACCACCTTTTTCATGGTCGAATTTTACGTAGAATACAACAGACAAGCGTTCGCTGTTGTAGTACTGTTGGCGATTACGTGCCGCCTGCCCGGCCGACCGGTTTTAAATAAAAATCTGCGTAGTTTTGTTGACACTGATGCATAGTGGGCCGTTATCACGCGCTCGTTTACACGTGGCTATGCGGCATGGATAGAAGTTGCTTCCTATTTTAGTTTCTTCAACCTTAAAGTGGGTTGTACTTTAAAGTGTCAGAAGCTTGAGGTTTTTGAGTTTCGCGCTCGAAGCGGTGATACCGTACTACTAAAATACTATTATGCGCTATTTCAATGCGTGCCGTTTCAAACGCGGCGGCCAAGTTCAACATTTGTTTGATTAGAGATGCGTCTAGAATTGCGTTATGCTTCGCTAGCACGGAATAGGGAATATGGCAGCACCAAATTTAGTTTTTTTGTTTTTATGGAATGTGATGTGATTTGTGTTGTGAGTATATCCCTATCGGATAATCCGGTATTTTTTGGCTAAAAACACTATCTGGTATTCGATATTTTCTATACGTATTATCCGGTTAAAATACCGGATAATCCGGTATTTTTCTTCAGATCCGAAGCACTATCCGGTATCCGGTATTTTTCTTTTTTACGGTTGCATCACTATTTGTGAGTGTACGAGAAAAGCGGCATTCCTGGAGTTTATGCGCCTAAAAATTCAAAACCGCCTATATTGATTGCTGGGAGATGATAATCGCTGGAATGGAACGGGAACCACTGGAACGGCTAACTAGACCGTCAAAACGCTCTAAGCACATCCTGCAACTATTTACCAGACTGTATGCGAAAATATTCAAAGTTGAAACAAATTTTGGCAAAGAAGAAGTGCGATTCCGTTGCATTTCACAATAATACAGATTCCTACTGCTGAGGCTAATGAGACTTTGCTGGAAGTAAACCGACCGTGTCTGTCACCAGTAAAGTCTCCAATAGCCTTCAGCAGTAGTAGGAACCGGAACTTTTTACTTTTCACTCTTTTTTCGATACAAACCTGCTAAATTACATGTCATAACGCTAAACGCTATTGATAAACCTCCTAAAAACTACAATGCGAGCAATGCCTGAAAAACCGAATACCCAATAAATACCAATACCAGAGACCATACATGTAGCTACATACATATCGGCTGGGGGGGGGCGAATTTTTCTTATCCAAAATAGGGTTTCAGGGCTATGCCCAAAGTTGGTTTCATTCAGCGACCTTTTTCGGGCTCAAAAGAGGGTTCTGAGGACTAAAAATCGGGTAAAAATCCTGTCTGAAGTGCAAAAATGCCGTTTAAACCCCTATTTTTGCTTTAAAACATGAAAAAATCCTTATTTTTTATTTAAAATGTGCAGAAAAAAACTAATTTTGCTTTAAAACGTGAAAAAAAAACCATTTTATTCGACATAATACAGTTTTAAATGCATTTCTGGAACCTTCTTTAGAGATTTTGAAACCCAAATTAGCGTTCCGGAACCCTATTTAGGGTTTCAGTAACCTAAAAAAGTGGTTCCGGAACCCTGTTTACGGTTTCAGAAACCCAAGGTTGGCAGTCGTGCCCATTCTAATTTCAGCAAAGCACCCCACCCCGCAATTGTCTCCTGTAGTTTTCAGCTATAATTTAAAATTTTAAGCCTCTGCTGAACATACATGGGCCGGGGGGATAAGGGGGGTATACCCCTCCCCCTCGGCCGGCCATACCCCCCCTCGGCCGTCCATACCACCCCCTCGGCCACCCACCACCCCCTCCTGGAGGGAGGAAAATTTCGCTTATTTAAGGCAAAATAGGCGTTTTTTGGCCTTTTTTCGAGGGACCCCCCCCCCCCGAGGTCTCAACCCCCCACCCCCCTCCGGATTTTTCCGGCCCATGTATGCTGCTGAAAAGTTCCGGTTTTGACCGGAATTTAGGGGGTTCTGGTCTGGTTCCAGTTCCAGTCGAAAATTTTGGTTCTGGTCGATCGCTATTTACCACTACTCAAAGTACCAGTAACATCATAAGTATAACTACCCTTAAGTGTTAAGTGGCATCTATGTTCCAAATATCAACAACTGGCCAACATTTGTGGAAGCGGCAGCAAAAAGACGTGTTATCACAGGGTTCGTGCGGGACCTGGAAAGTCAGGGAGTCATGGAAAATAGGGAACGACCGGAATTCCGATTCCGATTCCGATCGGAACTGGCAGTTCCGATTCCGATTCCGAACTCAGAGGTCTCGGAATTTTTCGGAACTTTTCCTAAATTTTTAGGAAATCAAACACCATTTATTGCGTACTATTGCATGTCTAATTTGCTGTGCAAGCGACAATCTGCGTGGTTTAGTAATCCATAACCTGCTGTAAGAGCCAAAAATTGCATTTCAGTGAAAAGGTACATTCCAGCGGTGTACACAGGATTTATTTCACAGGGATTAAAATCTCGAAGAGGCTTGGTTGGGCCATTGTCCAACTAGCGCGAGATATTTTGAAAGATTAGCCTTTAAGAAAGCATTTAGAAGCCATTCTGGTGGGTAAAATAAGCAGAAATTAACAGCTTTAGTCTGTACATGAGCTACTGTATTACAGTGTTTCTTATTTTCGGCTGATTTTTTCATCTTACTCCACTGGAAAGGGGTGTACCAGACCCGCACCACTGGGTACAGTACTAATACATTCTGTATCACTAAAAATGATAAATTTCAATTGAATCACAAACCTTTATCTTAGTTAAGAACAGAGAAATTGCACTAATTACTGGTGTACTAGAAAAGCGGACAGCATCAGACATTCTTAACTTTAGTTTATTAACGCAAAAACGGATTTCTATACCTACTGTAATTATCGGTCAATCTTTTCGATTTTTTCAGGTCAGTTTTTCAGTTCAACAGGGAATTTTATAGGTCCTAATTAGTATTGGGTATTGGGGCATAAAAAACCTAATACCCAATACCAATACCTGGAAAACACCACAATACACTCAATACCCAATACCAGTTCGCACTCTACTGAACTGAAAACGTTGAAAATTGTTGTTTTTAAAGCATAATTTACGCGCTTTGTTTGGCGTTTATTATGCATTGCTATCGTTTGACATGGAGATTTGTACCGCATGTTTGCATGGAATTGTAAAGGATGGTTGCGTAAACACTGTTTCTTTCCCAAAAACAGGTTACTCCAAAATTTTAAGCCGGTTCTCAAAAAAGTTCCGATTCCGAAAAATTCCGATTCGGAACTGTACTTGAGTTCCGATTCCGATTCCGATTCCGATCGGACCCAAAAATCCGGTTCCGGTCGTTCCCTAATGGAAAAGTCAGCGAATTTAAAAAAAGTCAGGGAATCAGGGAAAAGTCAGGGAATTTGGTGTCTGGTCATGGAAAAAATTTATAAATCTAGAAACATCTCGCCACCAAATGGTCCTGTTAGAACTTTGCACGCCACCCTTTTTGAATATCGGACTTATGACTTTCTACTGCCACTGAAACTGTACAATCACCCTCAGAATGCCGTTTAAATGCGTTCTTCAAAGCCAATTTTTCGAAATTTTTTTCACGCTGGTCAGAGTTTCCTCACTATACAGTCTAGTAAGTAGTTGCAGGATGCGTTTAGAGCGTTTTGACGGTCTAATTTGCCATTCCAGTGATTTCCGTTCCATTCCAGCGATTATCATGACCGTTCCATTCCAGTGATTATCATCTCCCTCGATTGCTTCCTTATGAAATATTGATTATATCGATTAAGGGAATAATGCCCCTTTAGAAAAAAATTTCAACTTTCTCCCCCTTACAAAATATTGATTTCGAAAAGAGGGGAGGAAGGTAAGTGAGATTACAGTTAACCTGATTGACATTACCAACTTTGAACGACCATATCTCATTCCCTTTGAAGCTAGAAGGCCCTCTGAAAAGCCCTCTACTTTAAGAGTGGGTCCACGAAAAAATCAAACATTGACGCGAAGAGCTCTGTACAGCTGATTTTTCAAAATCACCGCACAGATGTGAAACTTTCAGCGATTGAAGACCATGAAAAGAAATGAAAAAGTTTGCCATCCGATTTTCTCTAGCTGCATTTGAACCCAAGTTATGGACCCTCGAAAATCGGGATTTTGGCACTCTCCACTGGCACCACCCTAACTTTGAACGGCTGCGGTTCACTAGTCTGTGGACCAAATTTTATCAGTTATGGCTCGTTAGAAAGACCATTACAAGTACTTTCAAGCGCTTCTGTCAGATTTTCAAAAAAGTGGTCTGATCTGGTGCAATTCGCCGTAAACTTTAACAGGCCATATCTTAAAATTGAACATGGTATCTCAAAAAAGTGACTATCATATTCGGAATCTCCGTTCTTTTGTGCGTTTAACGGTACCAACCATATTTATATGGAATTGCAATCTGACAGTCAAACGATCAGTTGAATGTAGGGTGGTCGGACACTCAAAAATCCGGTTTTTTTTGCGCTTTTCGGTCACCCACCAAACCTTGAACGGCTGCCGTTCACTAGTCTGTTGACCAAATGTTATCAGTTATGGTTCGTTAGAAAGGCCATTTCAAGTAGTTTCTAGGGATCCTGCCAGTTTTTCAAAAGATTGGATTGATCTGGTGCAATCGGCCCTAAACTTTAACAGGCCATATCTCAAACTTGAACATGGTATCTCAAAAAGTGACTATCATATTCGGAATCTCCGTTCTTTTGTGCGTATAACGGTACCAACCATATTTACATGGAGTTGCAATCTGACAGTCAACGATCAGTTGAAGAAAGAATGGTGGTTGGACAGTTTCAAAAATCCGGTTTTTTGCGCTTTTCGGTCACCCACCAAAATTTGAACGGCTGCCGTTCACTAGTCTGTTGACCAAATGTTATCAGTTATGGTTCGTTAGAAAGGCCATTTCAAGTAGTTTCTAGGGATCCTGCCAGTTTTTCAAAAGATTGGATTGATCTGGTGCAATTCGCCGTAAACTTTAACAGGCCATATCTTAAAATTGAACATGGTATCTCAAAAAGTGACTATCATATTCGGAATCTCCGTTCTTTTGTGCGTCTAACGGTACCAACCATATTTATATGGAGTTGCAATCTGACAGTCAAACGATCAGTTGAAAGTAGGGTGGTTGGACACTCAAAAATCCGGTTTTTTGCGCTTTTCGGTCACCCACCAAACTTTGAACGGCTCCCGTTCACTAGTCTGTTTACCAAATGTTATCAGTTATGGTTCGTTAGAAAGGCCATTTCAAGTAGTTTCTAGGGATCCTGCCAGTTTTTCAAAAGATTGGATTGATCTGGTGCAATCGGCCCTAAACTTTAACAGGCCATATCTCAAACTTGAACATGGTATCTCAAAAAGCGACTATCATATTCGGAATCTCCGTTCTTTTGTGCGTCTAATGGTACCAACCAAGTTTATATGGAGTTGCAATCTGACAGTCAAACGATCAGTTGAAGGTAGGGTGGTCGGACACTCAAAAATCCGGTTTTTTTGCGCTTTTTGGTCACCCACCAAACTTTGAACGGCTGCCGTTCACTAGTCTGTTGACCAAATGTTATCAGTTATGGCTCGTTAGAAAGACCATTTTAAGTAGTTTCAAGCGCTTCTGTCCGATTTTTAAAAAAATGGTCTGATCTTGTGCAATTCACTGTAAACTTTAACAGGCCATATCTTAAAATTGAACATTGCACCTTAAAAAGTGACTATCATATATGACACTACTTGAAATGGCCTTTCTAACGAGCCATAACTCATAACATTTGGTCAACAGACTAGTGAACGGCAGCCGTTCAAAGTTTGGTGGGTGACCGAAAAGCGCAAAAACACCGGATTTTTGAGTGTCCGACCACCCTACCTTCAACTGATCGTTTGACTGTCAGATTGCAACTCCATATAAATATGGTTGATACCGTTAGACGCACAAAAGAACGGAGATTCCGAATATGATAGTCACTTTTTGAGATACCATGTTCAATTTTAAGATATGGCCTGTTAAAATTTACGGCGAATTGCACAAGATCAGACCAATATTTTAAAAATCTGATAGAAGCGCTTGAAACTACTTGAAATGGTCTCTCTAACGAGCCATAACTGATAATATTTGGTCAACAGACTAGTGAACGGCAGCCGTTCAAAGTTTGGTGGGTGACCGAAAAGCGCAAAAAACTTGATTTTTGAAAGTGTCCGACCACCCTACTTTCAACTGATCGTTTGACTGTCAGATTGCAACTCCATATAAATATGGTAGGTACCGTTAGACGCACAAAAGAACGGAGATTCCGAATATGATAGTCACTTTTTGAGATACCATGTTCAATTTTAAGATATGGCCTGTTAAAGTTTACGGCGAATTGCACCAGATCAGACCACTTTTTTGAAAATCTGACAGAAGCGCTTGAAAGTACTTGTAATGGTCTTTCTAACGAGCCATAACTGATAAAATTTGGTCCACAGACTAGTGAACCGCAGCCGTTCAAATTTAGGGTGGTGCCAGTGGAGAGTGCCAAAATCCCGATTTTCGAGGGTCCATAACTTGGGTTCAAATGCAGCTAGAGAAAATCGGATGGCAAACTTTTTCATTTCTTTTCATGGTCTTCAATCGCTGAAAGTTTCACATCTGTGCGGTGATTTTGAAAAAACAGCTGTACAGACTAATGTTTGATTTTTTCGTGGACCCGCTCTTAATATAGTGGGGCGGGGGTTGCAGGGAGGTAACGAAATCTAGACAGGTTTGAAGTCAGTAGGAATTCAAGTTTTCGAGATATTTTACTTTTGTGAAGGGGGTACTTTTTGGCTTTATATTTGAGACAACGTTTTGTGGCCATATTCGAGCTTACTTAGAGAAACGTGCTATCTAGGTGGTACTGCGCGTGCTTATGTATGTGCTGCGGTAGTTTAAATTAGGAAAATAGGCCCCCCTCGAGCGTGCCGTATACTGATGCGTCTCTAGGGGTTCTTTTATGTTTGAAAGACAGGCCCCCTTCTGTGCATAGCGCTTTTTGCAGTCCATTATTGCTTAGAAAATAATTCCACCCAAACCAAGGATTTTAAAATTCTACCAATTTCTAATTATATTTTACCCCAGTCGGCCGAACTGCCAGCCTATGTTTCTTTAGTGATGTTGCCATAACAGGTCATCCTCCGAGCGGTTGTGGAGTCTGAGCCCAAATTCCAGGGGAGATGTGGTTGAGTACTAAAAAGGTTCGAAAATCGCAAAAATTGCAATTTCTGGCTCCAATACTATGTACAACTAAAAGCGCTATTTTAGTGTCTGAAATTCTAAAAAGTCGAAAAAATTACTTCCCATAAAACTCGGAAGGCTTGCTTAGTCAGGTAGTGGATAGCCTCTGTTTATGAAAGTTGCAATAAAGTCACAAGATTGCCTAAGACCCGAAGTAAACAGATTTGGCCTTTCCCACGTGCCACTTAGCGAGCGTTTAAATGCCGATAAGTCTTGTGATAAGGGTTTTTCTGTCACTGCCGATGCAGTTTCACTTTCAACTGTCAACAGAATTTATCACGTAGCCGTTAACCGGTGACACCTTGCAAATCTGCCGTCTGTATCGGCCGTTTCTTTCCTGTTTTCACCTTGTATTGTAGACGGTCAAAGTTCGTTGTTCTGCCAGATGAGAAGAGCTGTCCTGTCCCCGAATGCTGTAGTCAACGGGGTTCTCTCTCGCAACATGAGTGACTCCTCTCCCTTCCCCCATTTTGCCACCGATGCCATTCATGTGGGACAGGAACCGGAGCAATGGGACCATTTCCAAGTGGTTCCTCCCATTTCTTTGTCCACCACCTACAAACAACACGGTCCAGGAGAACCCAAGGTTATTTGTCGTTTGGTTCTTGCACTTAATGGCATAGGAAAGGCATACATAACTTAAATTAATCCGAATTTTGCCACCTATGGTCCAAAATATCAGCTTATTTGGCCAAGGTTCGTAGAACTTCTACAGTCAGGCCGTTTTTGGTACCGACACCATATATGGTACCGGTACCTAAGGTAGTGGTACCATATATGGTAGCCATGGCCATGGACATACGGGAACGGGGACAGCTACACTGAGACCCGCCCAGACTGACACCGAGCATGTGTATAGGCTAGTAGCGAAGGAAGGGCAGGAGGTGGGTGTGCGTGATGGGCCCGCAGTGTAGCCTAACGCAGGGGCTACGACCATACATGGGCCGGAAAAATCCGCAGGGGGTGGGGGAGGGGGGTAGGGCCGGCCGCGGGGGAGGAGAGGTATACCCCCGGCCCATGTATGGCTACGACGGTCCCATCCGGACAATCCATCCACCCTACCCCCTCGCCGAAATGTTGGTCCATATCTGACTATGTACAGGGTGTCTAAAAAAAATGATCACATTTCGTTTTACTGCAATTTCCGTAAATTTTGACCAAATAGGCTGAAATTTGAACCATAGGTGCCAAAGTAGGGCAATTTTATGTGTTAAAGTTTGGTGCACTAGGCTTGACTCAATCCCGAGAAATTTAAAAAAAAGTGAAATTTGGTAATTTCAATTGTGAAAGTCGGTCACCGAAAAATGGAAACATTTCCTTTTCCTGTATCTTTTCTAATTTTTGACGGAATTGGATGAAATTTGGAGTGTAAACGCAGAAGCTCAGGGTAATTCGTGTGTAAAAAGTTGACGCATGAACTCCAACGCTATCGTTAGAGCTTAGGCGATAATGTAATGTAACGTTTTTTCGGTGACCGGCTTTTGGTATTGAAATTACCAAATTTCACTTTTTTGAAATTTCTCGAGAATTGGTCAAGCCTAGTGCACCAAATTTTAACACATAAAATTGCCCGAGTTTGGGCACATATGGTCCAAATTTCAGCCTATTTGGTCAAAATTTGCGGAAATCGCAGTGAAAAGAAATGTGATCATTTTTTCGGTGACCGGCTTTCACTATTGATTTAACAAATTTCACTTTTTTTGAAATTTCTCGGGAATGAGTCAAGCCTAGTGCACCAAACTTTAACACATGAAATTGCCAAAATTTGGGCACCTATGGTCCGAATTTCAGCCTATTTGGTCAAAATTTGCGGAAATGGCAGTAAAAAGAAATGTGATCATTTTTTTGAGACACCCTGTACCTGTAAGTTGGTCCCGCTACCATATTGGGTACCATGCCCTTACCATGTATGCATACAAGGGCCGGAAAAATGGGTTGGGGGTACTCAAAATCCGAAAATTTGGGGGTGGGCCTGCCGGTTTGGGGGGGTCGCGGCGATTTTGGTGGGTGGGGTCAGGAACAAAAGTTGGCTTCAGGTGGGTGGGTGGGGTCGTTTGGGGGGGTCGAGCCCAAGTTGGGGGGGGGGCAAACCCCCCCAGACCCACCCGGCCCATGTATGCATGTATGCCTTTAAGTGTTTCTCTGCCTGTAGTGTTACTGTAACATTGCTCTACTGTTTGTTAGGCCCCAATTTCTTTCTTTTAAAATCAGTTGCAATTATTTTGCAGAAGTTTGACTACGCCCGCGCCGGCAATCCGACCCGAGAAAGTCTTGAGAAGTGTCTGGCATCTCTGGAAAACGCCAAATATTGTGAGCTCACTTCTTCGACTGCTGGTGGTTTTATGTTTAAAATGGAATATGTAAAGTTTAGGCAGCTGCTATGCCAGCGGGTTAGCCGCTACTTCTGCCATGTCGAATTTAATGCACTCTGGGGACCACCTAATTTGTTGTGATGACGTTTACGGAGGTAAACCATACAGTTACAGTATAAATAAAAAAGTGTCAACTTTATTCAAACGCTTCGTTCTTGGTCAGTTCTTAATCGATTTGGGTCAAAGTTTCAGCGAGAATTACCGGTGCAACTGGCTACAAATTGGCTACCATATAAGGTGCCGCCACGCTGTGTAGATTTAGCTCAGATTTCGTACCGGTACCATAAACGGCAGTATGGGAAGCCTAGCCTACCCAATTGTGCCGTTAATTTTTTCTGAATGTTTGAGCCAAATCGATTAAGAACTGACCAAGAACGAACCGTTTGAATAAAGTTTGAAAAGGGGTGTACACTTTTTTATCCGTACTGTATTTAGTCTCCTGTTACTATTTGAACTTTGCACATGTATGTTAGAAAGGGGGTCTCTGGTTGGTGCTAGCATAGCATACTACCATTTATGGCACCACTATGTGGTGCGAAAGCTGCAGTGCATGGCGCCTTATATGGTATCGGTGCAGGTGCCAGTGCCATCGTAAAGGTACAATATTTGGTCCACTAGAGTCCCCGAACGTATGTATGGGGGTATACCCCTCCCCCTCGGCCGGCCATACCCCCTCCCCAACCCCCTCCCGGAGGGAGAAAATTTTCGCTTATTTAAGGCAAAATAGGCGTTTTTTTACCTTTTTTCGGGGACCCCCGACCTGCCAGTACCAAAAAAGGCGTTAAAGTGTCTGTTGACCATACATGTGCATGGTCGGCGGCTCAGGGAGGGACGGCCAGGTCTCTGTGCGTAGTTGCCTGGATATAGGTGCAAATTTTTCGTGGGAAATTCAAATTTTGGCGGGAAATTTGAATTTTGTCCAAAATTTTGGCTAAAAATACAAAATTTTCGTTTAAAATTCAAAAATTTTCGGTAAAAATCGAATTTTCGACAAAAAATTTCCATAAAAACACTTTTCTGATAGAAACATTGCCAAAAAATCGAAAAATTTCAGGAAAATTTGAAAAAATTTCGGGTTTGGTGCGTAGTTGCCTGGAGGAAGGGTGCGTAGTTGCGTAGTTGCCAAAATTGATTTCTGTGGCTTAAAAACACATCTGGAGGCTTTCTAGCAGCCTCTAGCAACGTTTGGTAGATTTTCATTTTCGTCCCCCCCCTGTCCCCCCCCCCCTGGGCACCCCCCATGCACATGTATGCTGTTGACTGTTTAAGGAAATGCTTAATTTGACTATAGAAGTGTATAAAATTCTAGGTTCCCAACGTTACTACCGCAAAGTGGCAATCAAGCACGGAATAACCACTACGATGGTTGACATGACCGACCCTCAGCACGTTATAGAAGCCATTCAACCTAACACCAAGGTTGGTTTAGCTTAGCAGCCTCTTTCTATTAGAGATGACTCTATTTCAGATGGTCTGGATCGAAAGTCCCACTAATCCGCTGCTCAAAATAGCTGATATTACTGGAATCTGCAAGGCTGTACGAGCTATCCGACCCGAGATTTATCTGGTCGTCGACAACACCTTTATGACTCCCTATTTTCAAGTGAGACTGACTAGAGCTTTTTAGCATCGAAAACACCGCATGTACTTGGGGAGAGCTGGACGGGTAGCCCCTGACATGTAAACAGGTATGCCCCCACCCGAGACGGTATTTCGGACCCCCTCCAGTTTTTTCTGGAAAGTAATTTTTGACATACCTGGGCCGAAAAAATCCGGAGGGGGTCTGGAGACCTCGGAGGGGGGGGGTCTGGCCTAAGTCGGGTGGGTCAGACATAAACCCCCTGTTTACATGTAGGGGGGGTCCCCAAACTGACTCCTGAGTGTTGCGTGTGACGGATTTTGATTGGTCTGTTTTTAAGCTAGGGGTAACTGCTAAACTCCCTTTTAAATCTATGGTCAGGGATGATTTCTGTAACATTGCCGATTTTCTAAAAGAATTGGCAAAAGTTCCGATGAGGGGTAAGCTCCCGACCCAAATGTCAAATGATCACTTCATACATGTAACAGGTCATCCGCCGATGGGGGAGGGGGGTTGGGGGGGGGTCTGGCGCTGGCCGGGGGGGTCTGAGCCAAAATTTTGGGGGAGGGGTGGGCACTAAAAACGCTCAAAAATCGACAATTTTTGGCCTAAAAATCGCTAATTTGGGCTGAAATACAGCTAAAAAGTGCTGTTTTGCAGACGATTTTGGCAATTTTTGTGTGTGAAAGTGTAAAAAATTGCAAAAATTTACTTGCCAGAAAAATCGGAGGGGGGGGTCGGTGAAATCGTCTCGGGGGGGGGCCCCATCCGGGGGGGGTCTCGCCTAAGTCGGGTGGGGGCAGCCCCCCAGACCCCCCTGTTACATGTATGGATCACTTGCTGTATAAGAATAAATTTTAGCGTCCACTTGACTTGGGTGCAGACGCATCAGTGCATTCGGTAACAAAGTACATAAATGGGCATTCGGACGTGGTGATGGGCTGTGTTATGACCAACAACGACACCATTGGAAAACACCTCAAATTCATACAACTCGGTAACTAATGTGCTTCTTTTAAAAAAGCAAAATTTTTATGCCAACTGGTATTGGCCATACATTGGCCGGAAAATGGGTAGGGGTAAAACATGTAACAGGGGGTCTGCCCCCACAACCCGGTACGGTACTATTAGGCGATGCCGATTAGGCGACGGTACTATTAGGCGACAAAAAACATTAATAGATAATAGTACCAATTAGGCGGGCCTTCCGAATCAGTCAAGGGTCAAGGGCCATGTTCAGCTGTAAGGCTGTTTTAACTATGCATGGCTAAGTGGCACTAAAATCATGTCTCGTTAATCTTATAACTCGTTAACTTATAGCTAAACAAGCCACCTGCCCTGACTGTTTCTAACTGAGATCCTGGCAATTGCCCCTATTCCTCAGCTTGCGTCGAGCACGCGAGCGGCCGTCGGGTCGGCCAGATATTTTTTGGGTTGCTCTGTTCATTAAGGCGCTGGATGCAGACGACGCACGACGCACCAATGACTTTAAGCGAAATGCATACATGGGCCGGAAAAATGGGTTTGGGTTGGGGTAGTCAAAATCCGAAAATTTGAGCGGTGTGGGCAACCCCCAGCCCATGTATGGCGACATGTGCAGAAATGTTTTCTTCTCTACTAATGAGTGCTCAGTGAGTTGGAATTTATCCATCCTTGGTGTTGCACTTATTTTTTTAAATGAGTCCTTGAAATTGCTTTCCTATTTTGTTTTAATTGCTGTTGTTCTGTTTGCATTGTTGTGCTATGTTTTTATGTTGCCGTACGGATTTAAAGAAAAAAATTATTTCTGTCGCCTAGTAGTACCGCTAAATTGCCTAATCGGCGTCGCCTAATCGGCAACGCCTAATAGTCCTGGTTCGCCCACAACCCACTTAGGCCAGACCTTGCCCCTAGACGATTTTTGCGACCGCCTCCTATTATTCTGGTAAGTAAATTTTTCAGAAAATTTTTTCGATTAGAGTTTAGACACTAAAATTACCATACATGTAACAGGTCATCCGCCGAAGGTTGGGGGGGGATCTGGCGCCGCCCGCGGGGACTGAGCCAAAATTTTGGGAGTGGGTTGGGCACTAAAAACGCTCAAAAATCGAAAAATCGCAATTTTGTTGACAAAAATCGCTAATTTGGGCTGAAATATAGCTAAAAAGCCAGACCCCCCCGGCCATACATGGGCCGGAAAAATCCGGAGCGGGGGTAGGGGGTTGCAGACCCTCGGGGGTCCCCCAAAAAAGGCCAAAAAACGCCTATTTTGCCTTAAATAAGCGAAAATTTCCTCCCTCCGGGAGGGGGGTGGGTGGGTGGGGGGGGGGGGTATGGCCGGCCGAGGGGGGTATGGCGGAGCGAGGGGGAGGGGTAGACCCCCTTACCCCCCGGCCCATGTATGCCCCCGGCCAGACATGGGCTAGCATTTCGGCTGAGGGGGGGGGGGTAGAATTTTCAAGTCCTGAGGGGGGCTGAGGGGGTGGTAAGCCAAAAAGTCCGATTTTTGGCTAAAATCAAGGTTTTGTTGCTTATTTTTCATTAAAATAAGCTATTCTGAGCTCATTTACACCTAATCCAGGCATATTTTTATCATAATTTTCTATACAAAATTCTTCCAAAAATTCCTGAGGGGGGGGGTAGCGGCCGGCTGAGGGGGGGGGGGTAGGTCAGAGCCTGAGGGGGGGCCAACCCCCACAGCCTCCCCCCTGTGCCCATGTCTGCCCCCGGCCCATGTATGCCTGTTACATGCATGAACTGTACCATGTTGTTGTTCCCTAAGTATAGAATAGATTTCAGCGGTCGGCACAATATCGTCCGGGTTCGACTGTTACCTAGTGAACCGGGGTGTAAAGACGTTGCACGTCCGAATGCAATGTCATCTACGGAACGCAGTCAAGGTGGCAGAGGCGCTGGAGCAGAACCCCAGGGTCAGAAAGGTGCTGTTCCCTGAATTGAAGTCCCACCCGCAGCACGAACTGCATCGGAAGCAGGCGTTCGGAATGAGTGGAATGATGTCCTTCTATCTGAAGGGCGGCTTAGAAGAATCTAGAGCTTTCCTCTCCCATCTGAAGGTATCTATTTTTGCTTTACTTCTTAGCACCGATAGTAGAGGTGTAGTAAGTTTTTGCCCTTTCGGACTAGGAGTAGCCAACTGCTATAGAGCAGGAAGAGACACAAGGTCCGGCAGCCCCCTTAACATTAACAACAACCCTCCCCTTTTGCTGTCGGTGTGTGCAAGACAGCTAAGGTTTGGTCCCCATTTATCTACTTGCCATTGCTGACTTTCGATGGCCTGGGTTGGGCTTTGTGTCCACTACGTTCCATCCTAATAATAATTTAGATTTGACGCGTTTCAGATATTCGTTTTGGCCGAATCGCTGGGTGGCTACGAATCACTTGCCGAATTGCCGTAAGTTTTCATTTTTAAAACGGATTTTTTTGTGAGTTTAGCGCTCATTTTTGGTGCGGCCCGGAAAAAAAAGCTGATTTAGCTGTATTCTTTGTATTTGCCACCATTTAGAGCAAACCCCAAGTTAGTTTAGTAGTCTAAAATGGCCTGGTTGGGCTTCTGCCCGAGCAGGGCGAGAAATTTTTGAACCTTTAGCATTCAAAAACGAACTTAAGACATGCTGAGCATAATAGACTAAAACTCATATAAACATTGCTTATGTGCAATCACCCTACACCCCCTAGATACGTCACTATACGTGTATGTAGGTAGACTATAGAGAATTTGTCTAGCTCGCTTATGACGCACGCCTCAGTACCGCCGGAGCATCGCGAAATGCTGGGCATCACCGATGATTTGATACGTTTATCGATCGGTCTTGAAGATGCAGAAGACCTAATCGCTGATCTGGACCAGGCTTTAGTTAAGGCTGTACGCTTTTTTGCTCTCTTTAGTCTCTGTTTGCTGTTATAGACAGTCTATTTTCAGATTCCCGACGTTTGAACAAGTGCCAGCCGGTTTAAAATCAATTATTTAGTCGTTATTATACCAGATATTTATTGTTTCCTCGCTTATTATTATCTGTTGTGATGGTGTACTGCAGCTTTGTTTCGGTGATAAGAAAGTGTTGAATCTGGGATGAAGAAGAAAAGTTTATAAAATGAGTGGTCCTTGCACTAGTCAACCGTTCAGTCAATTAGTCATGTACGTAGTAGGAAAGTAGGCGTGTAGTGTAACAATTGTGTAATCGTGTTTTTGCCCATTTTTACACCGTACTAATTTCCTGACCCCCTCCCCTAATTGGGTGATAATTGGCTATCAATTTTTGGAGAGTTTGAGCCGAAATTTTTGCGTTCGATTCGATGAAAAATGACGGCTTTAATACAATAACCTCTCGATACAGTAAGATATTGATAATTTTCTTTGTCGATGAACTACAACTACATGTACATACGTATGTAGGTACTAGTGTTGTTACAATACCAAAATTACTGTACTGTACTGTACTGTACTTTTACTCCTGATTAATAACCAACACCATGCAACGCACAGTAAACGGTTGGAGTCATAAAACCACCTACTAGAAATAATTACGAAACATGTACGGACAGCAGAATTTTGAATTGTGAACGTTAAAAGTATCAGACAGTTCGCGCAATAACAACGTGAATGAAAGACTGCTTACAAATCTCTTAAACTCATTCAAACCAAGGTCACAGACACCGGCAGGAAAGTGGTTCCAAATATGGCTAGCAGTAGGAAAAAAGGTAGAGGCGGTGGTAACCGTTCTGCAACCAGTCATACCGACCGCCCTACCGTGACTGAGTCTAATGCTACGCCTACCAACCACAGACTGAATCGCGCCGTCAACACAGAACCGAGCACCGTAGTAATAACTGTAGAAGAGCTGCATACATCGTTGCACAGATAGACGCCAGATCGGCACAATTTGTGTCGATGCAGAACTGTTATAATCATTCAATAGCTGAGAGTATGAGCGAACAAAGTTGTTCTGATGCCGTTTGAGGAAAAAGTATTGCACGTTTTCCAACTTCGTTCGCCACTTGCAGGAGGCCGGAAACCATAATTCGATAGCATAGAGTATCTGAGGGAGAATCACACCAGAATACACACGCTCAAAGACATAGAGCGGAGAGGCACCCTGGAAAAGTCTGAACAGAGCACCTAAAGCCTGTTTGGCCTGGACACAGACTTTCTCAGTTTGCTCCACGAACGACAGTCGTCGATCCACTAACACACCGAGATACTTGCACACTTCAACTTGCTCGATGTCAGACCCCTCCAAAGTAAGTGTTTTAGAAAGTTTTGGGAGATGGGGATGGAGACCAAATACCAAGTATTTGGTTTTGGTAGTAGAAAGAGTGAGTTTAAGGGAGTTTATTGTTTTGGAAAATAGATCGACGTCACCTTGGAGAGCTCTTTCATCGTTCACAGACCCAACTGCTCGAACTAAACACGAGTCATCGGCATAGAGATATAGAGCAGTGCCATTACTGTACCTTTGCTTGGACAACACATCAATGTATGCCAGAAACAGGTCAGGCCCGAGGCAGCTCCCCTGCGGCACCCCGCTAAGCACCGGACGCTCACTGGACAGACACTCCTCGACTCGCACTTGATACCTCCGGTCCGAGAGGTAGGAGGCAAGCCATTGTAACAGCCAGTCCGGAACAGAGTAATGCTCTTGTAGGGAGAGCAGCAAATCAGCATGCGGCACCTGATCAAATGCAGCCTTAATATCGAAAAAGACTGCCGCAACTTTGGTAGTTTGATTCAGCCCATCAGCCACCGAATGGATAAAGTTCGCCAGGCAATCAGTTGTGGATCTGGCCGCTCGAAAGCCGAACTGATTGTTGGAAATTTTGCCCCGCAAATAGGACCACAGTAAGTGCTTGACGTGCCTCTCAAGCACTTTTGAAATAATGTTAAGCAGAGCAATTGGTCTAAAGTCTTTGGGAGATTTGGGGGGACGGCACTTAGGAACTGGCGACACAAAGGCAGATTTCCACTGCTCTGGTACTTCCCCTTCCTCCAGCGAACGATTAAACAGTTCAGTCACAGCCGGAGCCAAAACAGATGCACACTCACTCAGAAATAGAGAGGGGATTTTGTCCGGACCGGGTGATTTGCCAGTTTTCAAAGTGGACAACTGGCGATGGACCCAGGGTTCAACGCACCTGAGCTCAGCTGGCATTTGAGTGGCAGGGCGCACTGCAGGAACGTTGCAGGTTGGTGGCTGCCAGTTAGTGTGGAAATGATCGGCGAGGGCATTGGCTTTGGCAGCTGGTTCAGAAACAGTTTCTCCATTCACGCTGAGAGCAGGCAGTTCGTTGGTTTTACCACGGGCCAGATTATAGGCCTGCCAAAAGCCCGCTTGGCCTACAGAAGCTTCAGTGAAAATGCGCCGAACACGAGACTGCTTTGCTCTCTTGACTAGGTATTTGACTCGGCGCCGAACAGTACGGTATCGAGCCCAGACTGCAGCATCGCCAGCCCGTTTGGCCTCTTCACGCAATTCTTGTTTCTCTTGCAAGAGACGGCTCAGTTCAAGAGAAGTGATGGGCTTGTGCTCGCCCTTTCGAATGGTCTTTCTCGGCACGCATCGCTCTATGCACTCCATAATTCGAGCGTACATGGCCTGCCAAGCCTGAGTACACGAGTCAGCGCTGACCGCCTCTAGTAAACCGGCCTCTGCCAGCTCTCTGCGCAGGGCGGGCCAGTTTGCGCGGCGCCACACAAACACTGACCGTCTACTTTTCCGGGCTCTTTTGGGCTTGGAGACATCGATACAGCACCACACGGGCCGATGATGCCTCTCGATTGGGTCAAGAAGACCGGAGTTACACAGTTAGTTGCTCACCAACAAAACACAAGTCAATCAGACGCTCACCATGCGTTGCCTGGTCGACCACTTGCCGATAATTGTAGGCGGTCAGCAGCGGGCAGAGAAGCTGCTGTTCGGTGCGGGGGTCGATGTTAAAATCACCGGTGATCACAGTGTGACAGTTCTGATTGTCTAAAGTGGCGAGAAAATTACCAAGTCCATCAGAGAACCAGGCAGGTGGCATACGAGCAGGACTGCGGTAGACGCACACAACGATCAGCTCGATGGTAGCTGACTTGAGTTTGACGGCAATAATTTCCTGGTCGGCAGGCGTTTTTAGCAAGGTGGCATGAAGGCATTTTCTGGCAAGAATGAGCACACCACCACCATTTCTGGTGCGGTCTCGACGAAATAAGTCAAAGTCAGGCACAGAGAGCTCGGAATCTTGAATTGTTGAGTCGATTTTTGTTTCCTGAATGCAAGCCACATCGATGCCATACACTTCCAAGCAGTGCTGAACTTCCGTAAACCGATAGCCGGAATCAGACAAGCAGCCATTGACATTAGCCGATAAAATTTTGATTGGCATAATGCAACAAACAAGACACAATCTAAAGCGTAAAGGCGAACAGCGTAGACAGAGCAGCTAGGCATAGGCCGCCGCACGCGGCCAGGTCAGCCAGCTGACTCAAATTTCCGTTTGACTATGACTATGACTACCGTCCGTTTGAGTACAATACCAGAGTAGTCAAATTTGACTATATCGTAGTCAAACCATTTGACTTCTATGACCACCGGTTTGACTACTTTGACTACTTTTTGAAACAGAGCCAAATTGACATTTTCAGGGATTTATCATGTTTCAGTTACCAGGCGTCAGCCTGAAATGGGTGTTATTCCATCAATAAATCATTCACTTTGAAATAAGTACTGGTTGGGCGCTAAAACATATGGCAGAATTGTTCTTTTACCTCCAAAATTTTTATTGTAAACCAAGAACAGTATGCTCTGCGAAAAACGTTGTAAAATTGAATAAAATTCCCTTTGTATTTTAAGCCAATTCTTGTTGTTTCTTTAACCAAAATGTGTGCATATTCTACTGTATGTCATAATTTTAATCTCGGACCTGTGGAATTTGAATCCAGTAGAGATTCACTGACTGATGCTTCATTGTACTGTGGGAAACATATATGTTTTATGTATATGTTTTAAAACATAAATATGTTTGTTTTTGGGAAAACATATATGTTTATGTTTCTCAATATGTTTGCATGTCAAATATGTTTTATATTTATATGTTTTGATGCCAATATGTTTCTGGAAACATATACATATTTTTGCTATAGGAATTCATGATTTCAAGACTTTTGGTTGCTGTATGACAGTAAACTTTCCCAAAATCTCACTTTCACTTAAACTTATTGAGTCTGAGTATGCTATCTAAATTCCTGCAAACCATTTTAAGATGCATTTTGCGAGAAAGTCAGCTTTGAGGGGGCAAGCAGGGCCATCTCACCGATCTGGCTGATATTTATATCTATTAAAATAGAGCATAGTCGAAGACCAACGGTGCATGCCCGGCCACCAGCAACCCCCTAGAACCGGAGCTACACCCCCTCAAAGTTGGGTCGGCAGCAATTTTCGGGCTCATTTTAATAGCTCTGACACCCTCCATTCAAACGATCACCCTTCATTCATTTCTTAAGCTAGGATCCCGACTCGCATATGGTTTTGTAGCTGGTCCAATGGCCTTTCATTTTCTGGTACTCCCGTTTCCAGATCATAGCTGGTTACCGAGAAATTCGCCGAAAACTGCGAAATTTCCACAAAATGCCACTCCGTTTTTCTTCGAAAAATCTTTATAACTTTTTGTGCAAAGGCCCTGCCAAGCTAATGTCTTAACAAAAGTTAGGCATGAGTTGGCCAAACAAAATGAGCGCCCCAAAGTGTGCGGTTAGGGGGGGGGGGGAGGGGGGGGTGTTTTGGCCTCTCAAAGGTGCTCGAAAAAAAATTTTTTCTGCAAAGCTTAGTGGTTAGCAAACTGTTATATGCAGTTTTGTGTGCTGAGTTCGCAAATGCATTCAGTTTAGCTAGATTCGCTCTGGATCGGGAGAAATTGGCGTCCAAAGTTGAGACCAACCCTATTTCTTGACTGGCACTACTCGCTAGTATGACCATTAACCGCGGTGCAGTGCAGTTTTTCTTATGTAGTTTTTGCTGCTGATTCCGAAAATAACTTTATTTTTGCTCTATGTTGCCTACTTTTGAAGATATCGGCATTTTTATGATTTGGGAAGAAAACGGCTGCATTTGCTATAACATGCTCGTTTGAAAGGTGACTCAATTCAGTCGCATCTAGGGTACAGAGCCATAAAAATTTATATTACCTAATGCAGTTTTTGCCGCTGATTACGAAAATGACATCTGTTTTTCAATCTGACTGCTCCTGAGCTACTTATGTAACTTTTATGCCCTGGTACTCAGACAATAAGTTATCTGTCAAATCTGGGGATAACATGGTATCTATCTGGTGCAGTTTTCTCCGCTGATTCAGAATATCACCATATTTTTGCGCTACGGCCACTCTGTCGCAAGTTATGGACCTCCAAAGTTTCATTAAGAAACATGCCGTGAGAAGCCGTAATCCTAAAATAATTGTTCAGCATTCAAGCATTTCTGAAGGGAACCTTTTGTCAGTCAATAGTGTACCCGACCTATTTTGACCCGCTGAGTTCAAAAATGGCGTTTGTTTTAATCTATAGTTACTCGTTTTGGAGATATATGAATATTAATGCAAATTTTGTTTGATCAGTAATATCTCAAAATTGAACAGCAGTAGAGAAAAACAAACGCCATTTTTGAACTCAGCGGGCCAAAATAGGTCGGGTACACTATTGACTAACAAAAGGTTCCCTTCAGAAATGCTTGAATGCTGAACAATTATTTTAGGATTACGGCTTCTCACGGCATGTTTCTTAATGAAAATTTGGAGGTCCATAACTTGCGACAGAGTGGCCGTAGCGCAAAAATATGGTGATATTCTGAATCAGCGGAGAAAACTGCACCAGATAGATACCATGTTATCCCCAGATTTGACAGATAACTTATTGTCTGAGTACCAGGGCATAAAAGTTACATAAGTAGCTCAGGAGCAGTCAGATTGAAAAACAGATGTCATTTTCGTAATCAGCGGCAAAAACTGCATTAGGTAATATAAATTTTTATGGCTCTGTACCCTAGATGCGACTGAATTGAGTCACCTTTCAAACGAGCATGTTATAGCAAATGCAGCCGTTTTCTTCCCAAATCATAAAAATGCCGATATCTTCAAAAGTAGGCAACGTAGAGCAAAAATAAAGTTATTTTCGGAATCAGCAGCAAAAACTACATAAGAAAAACTGCACTGCACCGCGGTTAATGGTCATTCTAGCGAGTAGTGCCAGTCAAGAAATAGGGTTGGTCTCAACTTTGGACGCCAATTTCTCCCGATCCAGAGCGAATCTAGCTAAACTGAATGCATTTGCGAACTCAGCACACAAAACTGCATATAACAGTTTGCTAACCACTAAGCTTTGCAGAAAAAATTTTTTTTCGAGCACCTTTGAGAGGCCAAAACACCCCCCCCTCCCCCCCCCCTAACCGCACACTTTGGGGCGCTCATTTTGTTTGGCCAACTCATGCCTAACTTTTGTTAAGACATTAGCTTGGCAGGGCCTTTGCACAAAAAGTTATAAAGATTTTTCGAAAAAAAACGGAGTGGCATTTTGTGGAAATTTCGCAGTTTTCGGCGAATTTCTCGGTAACCAGCTATGATCTGGAAACGGGAGTACCAGAAAATGAAAGGCCATTGGACCAGCTACAAAACCATATGCGAGTCGGGATCCTAGCTTAAGAAACGAATGAAGGGTGATCGTTTGAATGGAGGGTGTCAGAGCTATTAAAATGAGCCCGGAAATTGCTGCCGACCCAACTTTGATGGGGTGTAGCTCCGGTTCTAGGGGGTTGCTGGTGGCCGGGCATGCACCGTTGGCCTTCGACTGTGCTCTATTTTAATAGATATTAATATCAGCCAGATCCGTGAGATGGCCCTGCTTGCCCCCTCTCTTCGGCACCAAAGCTGACTTTCTCGCAAAATGCATCTTAAACAGGAAATTCAGAATCTCAAGGTGGAATTATCGAAAATTAAGATAAAATATAAGTGAATAAGCGACTTTTACACAAATATGTTTTATGTTTAAAAATATGTGCATATTCAATTTTCAGAAACATATAACTATATGTGTTATTTATATGTTTGATTGGCGAAAAACATATATGTATAGTTATATTAATATGTTTTAAAAATTTCGATATTTTCCCACTGTACTTCATTGTTGTCAGAATTTTAGAGGAAAAGGTTGTTTGGTGTTCTATAGTGCTTAAAAATGTATCAAATTTGTCAAATATTTTGTTGGGAACAGCGAAAACTGGTAAAATAGGTGGGAAAAGCTTCCCTCTTATAACAAAACGTAGTCATAGTCAAACGGTTTGACTACCTGGTCTTCGTTTGACTACGTATTTATGGTAACGAAGGTAGTCAAACTTTGACTTTGACTACCTGTCCGTTTGACTGCGATATCACAAAAGTATTAACTATGACTTTCACTTTGACTAGTAGTCATAACAACACTAGTAGGTACGTCTAGTCTTCGTTTTACATAGAAGCCATTAAGGGCCGTCCATAAACAACGTCGTTTTCGGACCCCCTCCCCTAAAAGGACTCCTTTCTTGGGGACCCCGTCCCCCTACGGCGACGTTGTTTTCGGTTTACCTCCCCCGATAAAAGGGCAGTACGTACAGTAATGTAACGTTTTCTTGTTACCGTACTGCGCAATCAATAGAATAAATCCCTACAACCACACTGGGAAGCTTTCCTGTATCTAGAAACGTTTGACTGAATGTGCATAAATCGAAAATAATGCAATCCAAGTCTCCTAAAACTCCGAAAAAACGACGTCGTTTTTTGCTAACCCCCTCCCCTTCATAGTGCAACGTCCTATCATCATATTTCAGCTGACCCCCCTCCCCCTTCTGGAACGACGTCGTTTATAGATGGCCCCTTATTTGGTGGCTTTTTGTGACAGATGAAACCAAAGTGTATTGGATCTTACGGCTACAGTCATATCACTTTACTGTTTATCGATAGTCATAAAAGATTGAGTCGATAAGTGCTAAACTAGAGTGAGAACTGGCACTTGGTGTTTTCCAGGTATTGGGTGTTGGGTTTATTATGTCCCAAATGCCAATACCCAATACGAATTAGGACCGAAAAAATCGCCGTTGAACTGGAAAACCGACCTGAAAAAATCGATAAGATTGACCGATGATTAGGTATAGAAAGCCGTTTTACGTTAATAAACTAAATGTTAAGAATGTCTTATACTGTCTACTTTTCTAAGTAGTACACTAGTAAATTAGTGCAATTTCTCTGTTCTTACCGAAGATAAACGTTTGTGATGCAATTGAAATTTGTCATTTTAGTGATGCAGAATGTACAATGTATTAGTACTGTACCCATGGGGTGCGGGTCTGGTACTCCCCTTTCCGGTGGAGTATGAACAAAAAGTCCGCCGAAAATAAGGAATACTGTAATACAGTAGATCATGTACGGACTAAAACTGTTAATTTCTGCTGATTTTTACCCTCCAGAACGGCTTCTAAATGCTTTCTTAAAGGCTAATTTTTCAAAATTTCTCGCCCTAGTTCGACAACCAGGCCTCTTCGAATTTTTAATCCCTGTGAAAGAAATCCTGTGTACACCACTGGATTATACCTGTTCACTCAAATGCAATTTTTGGCTTAACTAGGTAAGTATTGGGTATTGGGTATTAGGGGTCTCCGGTATTGGGATTGGGTATTGGGTTTTTCAGGTATTGTTCGCACTCTATGCTATACCCTATAAACTCTTAATAAGATCTGTGATAAATAGTAGTGATTTGGCCGACCCGTCCCCCTTGTGCGATTACGTCTAGGTTTTTGCGTGCGCAATGGGGGTAAGTGACCAACAGTCAAACTAACCGGAACTGGGCGGGGCCATGTTTGGTCTCTGTGTTTGGTGTGTTGTTTTGTAGAGCTGATAGTTGAGTAGTTGTGTGTGCTGCTGAGGTATGAGCTGTTCAGGCGTAGGGTTCCAAGTGTCAACCAATGCAATTCACGTTGGCCAGGACCCGGAACAGTGGGACCATTTGCAAGTGATTCCTCCCATCAGTCTTTCGACCACATACAAACAAGTGGCTCCTGGAGTACCGAAGGTTGGTGTTTTGTTTTTCTTTTAAAAGTTATTCTACTACTTACTGTATTACTGGATGAAGTTATTGGTTGATACGATACCTATTGATTGGCTTTCTTTCTTAACCTCAAATGTTCCAGAAATTTGGGTATGCTCGGGAGGGCAACCCCACTCGGGAGTGTCTGGAGACATGTTTGAGGTCGCTGGAGAACGCCAAATATTGTCAGTTTTATTGATTTTTGCAACTTGTAACGGAATCGGAAAAGTTTAGGCAGTTGTTTCGCGAGTGGTATGGCCGCTACGTCTGCTCTGCTGAATCTACTGGAGACCGGGGATCATGTGATCTGTTGTGACGATGCTTATGGAGGTGTGAGAAGTCCGCCATAAGCGATGCACCAGGTTATAATTTTAGGAACTCAACGGTATTTTCGCAAAGTGGCTATCAACCACGGGATTAAGACTACTTTCGTTGACATGACCTACACGCAGAACGTGATAGATGCCATAGAAACTCATACTGAGGTTTCTCATTATTTTTTCCATACTGCTGTTTGGTTTGTTGCTCTTATTCTTGTGGTTGCTTTGTATACTTGCTTTTTGTTTGTTTGTTTGCTTGTTTGCTTGCTTGCTTGCTAGCAAGTCTGTCTGTCTGTCTGTCTGTCTGTCTGTCTGTCTGTCTGTCTGTCTGTCTGTCTGTCTGTCTGTCTGTCTGTCTGTCTGTCTGTCTGTCTGTCTGTCTGTCTGTCTGTCTGTCTGTCTGTCTGTCTGTCTGTCTGTCTGTCTGTCTGTCTGTCTGTCTGTCTGTCTGTCTGTCTGTCTGTCTGTCTGTCTGTCTGTCTGTCTGTTTTGTGTATATTATTTCCTGTATAGCATTTTAGCTGGTTTGGTTGGAGAGTCCAAGTAATCCGCTGCTCCAAGTCTATGACGTCAGCGCCATCTGCAAAGCTGTGCGTGAGATTCGTGCACAAATATGGCTGATTGTCGACAATACTTTTATGAGTCCTTACTTTCAAGTTCGTTTCTACTAAGCTTCTACATATGTACGTACATATACTCTGTTACGCTGGCTAAAAATAGACAGTGTGGGCCGGGCTGTCCTTTTCTGACCTGCACTGTACATTGCATAGTCCACCTGAGTTTGGTTTAGCACCCACTGGAACTGGGAGCCGATGCGTCAATGCATTCGATGTCAAAGTACATAAATGGGCATTCCGATGTAGTGATGGGCTGTGTACTCACCAATAATGCGACCATCGGAGAGCATCTCAAGTTTATGCAACTGGGTAAATATTTTTTAATTTGGTCAAGCATGTTACTTCAATATCGTCATTGCTTTGCAGTCAGGCGCTTAACGCCATATTAAGGTATCTGTACCTTAACTATATGGGTAGAAGTAGAGGGATGAAACAATATTGGAAAAGCCAATACCAATATTGAAGAATATTTCTCAGAATGAGTCCAAAAAATTGTAATTTGTGAAGCCCATAAAATCCTTCCAATTCGATTTCGAATTTCTAATTCGATTCGATTAATCCTTCTAATTTGATTGTTAGAAAGACATTGTTTGTGAAGCTGTGCAAAACAGCTAGAGAATTCTTTCAATGAGGTAAATGCGAAGATAATTTTGTTTTGGTATAAATTTTGTGCTGCAAAAGTGAATCAAAATGTGACTGTGGAAAAAGTTGTTACAATTACTGTATGTTCAGAGGTTAATGGTAGAGTGTCGTGCCGTTCTGATGGCCAGCTGGTACGGTTCTGCTGGTCTATTCAACTAATTTCTGTCTAATGTAAACAGAAGAAAAAACCACATTTTCCTATGTATTCTTTCTTTTTTTTATATAAAAAGACATAAATCAGTAAATCATGTCAGTTTTCGCAGATTCATGATAATCATAATACCAATGCCTGTAATCAAGGTAATCTGGACTCATTATTCAACGAAAAATCCTTTTGAAATCCCAAATTTTCAAATAAAAACTGCAAAAAGCCAAAAAATCTTTAAAATATCTAGTGTAGAATATTATTGGGTACTAGAGGGTAAAAACCCAATACTCAATATCAGAAAATACCCCAATAAACCCGATACCCAATACATTCTTTCATCTCTAGTACGTAGCTAGGGTAGAGGCAGGGTTGTATATTTTTCCGAAAAAAACCTCGGCCTGATCTTTTCCAGTTTTTTTTTCGGTTTTTTCCAAAATCGCGGAAAAAACTCCAGCTCAAGTTCTGAGTACCCTAGCCTGGTTTTATGATTCCAAACACTTTCTAGCGCCTTCATGAGTCTCTTCAGAACAGAAATACCCATCATACCTAGATATAAATCACGAAACAGGCATGAAACAGTGCCTGATAGGCCCCATCAATAAACGCTATATGTAAATTTTCTTACAGCAGTTGGCCTTTTTGTTTAAAATTGCGAAATTTGGTATTTTCTGTTGTTTTTCTTACAGTTTTGAGTTAGTCTGGCCTATTATACATCGCAATAGTTCATTTTTTAACTGAAAAATGACATAAATTAGCTATTTTTAGCTTGAGCTTTTTTCCACGATTTATGTTTTTTCGACCCTTAGGAAAAAAACCGGTTTTTTTTCGAAAAAAAAGAAAAAACATCGAAAAAAAACACACCTCACATCCCTGGGTAGAGGTACAGTATGGCACCGATGTGATGTGTTTTATGGCGTTTGCTGCCTGACTATACTGTTTTACAGTACAAATTTTAGCTGTCGGAGGAATTCCCTCGGCCTTCGACTGTTACCTGGCGAATCGCGGCGTGAAAACGCTGGAAGTCCGTATGAAGTGTCACATGAACAACGCTTTGAAAGTAGCAGAGGCTTTGCAAAGGAATCCGCGAGTCCGCAAAGTGCTCTATCCCGAATTGAAGTGCCACCCTCAGCACGAATTGCACCGAAAGCAGGCCTGTGGAATGAGTGGAATGCTCTCTTTCTATCTCTACGGAGGGTTGGCAGAATCGAGAACATTTCTGAACCATTTGAAAGTAAAGTCTCTATATTAACTTTGCCTTTTTGTAAATTTTATTGATTTTTTTAGGTCTTCGCCTTGGCTGAGTCGTTGGGTGGATTTGAATCGCTGGCCGAGCTACCGTAATTGCATTTTATTTCTAAATCAGCACTTTTGTATTGTTGTTGCACCAGTACACAATTGTTTCAAAAGAAGTTGAATTTTACGAAAATTTTAATAGAACTGGATCCAAATTTAAGAGCCAGTCCCTGAACCGATCGAGTTTCAGTATTCAGACCCAAAAATGAAACTTTGGCGTGGAGGGCTCAAAGTTGGAGGAATAATACGTCTTGATAGGTTATGTAACCACCGCAAAGAATTTCCAGATTCGACGCTCCACGCTTGAGATATGGCCTTCTAAAAATCGGCCCGCTTAACTATGGGACCAAAATTTCGAAATCGAATTTCTGACTTGCTGATCGGAATTCAGACCTAACAAACGGGATTTTTGCGTAACTTTTTGAGTAGTTTAAGAATCTTTTACTAAATTTCATTTTTGGAAAAAAAATTTTTTTCGTCCCCCTATCGGGGGGCATAACTCGTCTGGAACCCCCCTAGACCGTTCTTTTTATTTCAGATTATTGTAGCGCTATATCTTAGCTACACGCCGGTGTAAAACATTACCGGCTACCGGACGGCAAACACTGAAATATTTGCGTTCATTAATTAAAAATGCCACATTTTGCATGTTTCACTGTGCCCAAAAATTTTCAACTCCATGTTCCAGCTTACCAATTGGAGTTGAATGCTAAAAATTGATGTCTAAGCTGTACTTTTTGAGTAGTTTAAGAAACTTTCATTGAATTTCATTTTTGGAAAAAAATTTTTTTCGCCCCCCCCTATCGGGGGGCATAACTCGTCTGGAACCCCCCTAGACCGTTCTTTTTATTTCAGATTATTGTAGCGCTATATCTTAGCTACACGCCGGTGTAAAACATTATGGGCTACCGGACGGCAAACACTGAAATATTTGCGTTCAAAGATTAAAAATGCCACATTTTGCATGTTTCACTGTGCCCAAAATGTGGCATTTTTAATCTTTGAACGCAAATATTTCAGTGTTTGCCGTCCGGCAGCCCATATTGTTTTACACCAGCGTGTAGCGAAGATATAGCGCTACAATAATCTGAAATAAAAAGAACGGTCTAGGGGGGTTCCAGACGAGTTATGCCCCCCGATAGGGTGACGAAAAAAATTTTTTTTCCAAAAATGAAATTCAATGAAAGTTTCTTAAACTACTCTAAAAGTACAGCTTAGACATCAATTTTTAGCATTCAACTCCAATTAGTAAGCTGAAACATGGAGTTGGAAATTTATGTACCCCAGTGAAACATGCAAAATGTGGCATTTTTAATTTTTGAACGCAAATATTTCAGTGTTTGCCGTCCGGTAGCCGGTAATGTTTTACACCGGCGTGTAGCTAAGATATAGCGCTACAATAATCTGAAATAAAAAGAACGGTCTAGGGGGGTTCCAGACGAGTTATGCCCCCCGATAGGGGGGGCGAAAAAAATTTTTTTTTCCAAAAATGAAATTTAGTAAAAGATTCTTAAACTACTCAAAAAGTTACGCAAAAACCCCGTTTGTTAGGTCTGAATTCCGATCAGCAAGTCAGAAATTCGATATCGAAATTTTGGTCCCATAGTTAAGCGGGCCGATTTTTAGAAGGCCATATCTCGAGCGTGGAGCGTCGAATCTGGAAATTCTTTGCAGGTCATTGATAACTTGTCAATATGTTTTAGTGTTCCAACTTTCAGCCCTCTACGCCCAACTTTCAATTTTGGGTCTGAATAGGGCAAAGGTACTGTTGTTTGTGTATACACATACACATTTACCATACACAAAAATACACATTGTTTTTTCAATGTGTACACACATACACATACACATACACATTGAAAATTGCGATACACATTACCATACACAAACAGTACTCAAAATGTGTATTTTTGTATATGTGTATTTGATCAGCAAAAGTAGATAAAATTTCGATCAGAAACGTAAAATTTCGATGTTTTTGCTGCAGTAATAAACAGTAAATATCCTCATAAAGCCTTCAATTGGCCTAAGTAACTCGATTTCAAAGCTATCCAAGGTTTCAAGCAGCAGACATTGAGAGATTTGATTTTCCTAGCATTTCTGACTGAAAATCTACAAAAAATTTGCATTTTCGGTACAATACACATACACAAATATACACAAAAATACACATTGTTTTGTTGAATGTGTATACACAAATTACCATACACATTTGAAAGTAAATGTGTATACACATACACATACACATACACAAACGGAAAATCCAATACCAAACAACAGTAGGCAAAGGGCCAAGACTCGATCGGTTCAGAGACTGACTCTTAAAGTGCTTCTTTTGTTTACATTACAGTAGTAAGGTATTGATAAAATGTTTTCTTTTTCAGTTCGGTGATGACCCATGCGTCCGTGCCTGCCGAAGTGCGAAAGACTCTTGGTATCACTGATGATTTGATACGATTATCGATTGGTCTGGAGAACCCGGATGACCTGATTTCCGACCTGGAACAGGCGTTGACAGAAGCTGTGGGTTGCTTCGGTTTTAGCTTTACTACAACCTTCCTTCCTCTACACTTAAACCCTCTGAATTTGAGCTAAATTACCAAATTTTAATAATAAAGTGTTAGAGGTAACTTAGCGATTTTGGTACTGTAGAAATTGTAGAACCCACTATAGAAATGTGAGACTCGTCAGTATTTATGGAACTAAATTATGCATTCTAGATTCCAAGCCATGGCAACCCGATTAGCTGTGCTCTGTTTTGAAATTCAGGTCGTATTGGGCATACTATTGTGATTATTAAGAGTCAGTCTCTGAACCGATCGAGTCTTGGCCCTTTGCCCTATTCAGACCCCCAAATTGAAACTTTGGGCTAGAGAGCTGTAAGTTGGTACACTAATACATACTTACGAGTTGTCTTTCGGCCCCAAAGGATTAGTGGATTTGACGCTCCAATCCCGAGATACAGCCTTCTGAAAATCGGCCCGCTTAACTATGGGACCAAAATTTCAAACTCGAATTTCCAACCTACCAGCTGGAGTTGGAAGATAAAAATTTGGGTTTTTGCGTAACTTTTCGAGTACTTTAAGAATCTGCAGTCCAATTTTGTTTTGGAAGAAAAAACTTTTTTTTCGACCTCTTTCGCGGGCCATAACTCGGTTGGAACTCCCTCTAGAGGCGCTTTTTTATTTCATAACTTTGTAGCGCTTTTTATAAGCTTCATTTTTGTATAGAATATGTTACGATTGCTCGTGGTCAATCCAGTGAAAATTGGCGTCAAATGTCAGGAACCCGAAAAATTCGCATGTTTCACTATAGACATAATATTCCAAATCGATTTTCTGACTTAATAAACGGAGTTGAGCTTTGAAAATTTGGGTTTGCAGAGTACTTTCAGTGTGCTTTCGGAATATTTAGTGGATTTAGGATTTCTAGGAAAAAAATTTTTTTCAACCTCTTTCGCGGGCCATAACTCGGCTGGAACCCCCCTAGAGGCGCTTTTTTATTTCATAACTTTGTAGCGCTTTTTGTAAGCTTCAGTTTGGTATAGAACATGCTACGATTGCTCGTGGCCAATCTGGTGAAAATTGGCCTCAAATGTTGAGAACTCATAAAAATTTGGCCTTCCAAATGAAGGAATTTTTCGGGTTTGTAACATTTGAGGCCAATTTTCACCGGATTGGCCACGAGCAATCGTAGCATGTTCTATACCAAAATGAAGCTTATAAAAAGCGCTACAAAGTTGTGAAATAAAAAAGCACCTCTAGGGGGGGGGTTCCAGCCGAGTTATGGCCCGCGAAAGAGGTCAAAAAAATTTTTTTTCCTAGAAATCCTAAATCCACTAAATATTCCGAAGGCACACTGAAAGTACTCTGCAAACCCAAATTTTCAAAGCTCAACTCCGTTTATCAAGTCAGAAATTCGATTTGGAAAATTTTGTCTATAGTGAAACATGCGAATTTTTCGGGTTCCTGACATTTGAGGCCAATTTTCACTGGATTGGCCACGAGCAATCGTAACATATTCTATACAAAAATGAAGCTTATAAACAGCGCTACAAAGTTATGAAATAAAAAAGCGCCTCTAGGGGGGTTCCAGCCGAGTTATGGCCCGCCAAAGAGGTCGAAAAAAAACTTTTTTCTTCCAAAACAAAATTGGACTGCAGATTCTTAAAGTACTCGAAAAGTTACGCAAAAACCCAAATTTTTGTCTTCCAACTCCAGCTGGTAGGTTAGAAATTCGAGTTTGAAATTTTGGTCCCATAGTTAAGCGGGCCGATTTTCAGAAGGCTGTATCTCGGGATTGGAGCCTCAAATCCACTAATCCTTTGGGGCCGAAAGACAACTCATAAGTATGTATTAGTGTACCAACTTACAGCTCTCTGGGCCAAAGTCTCAATTTTGGGGTCTGAATACTGAGACTCGATCGGTTCAGAGACCGACTCTTAATGTCTCACTATTGGAGTTTTGAATTACCTAGCATGGCAATCTATGTACTGTATGCCTACGTATATTTCTGCTAGCAGCAATAGCACTGCTTTGAGAGAAATAAATAGTGTTAAAGGAGGTTGTCTATACCTTGTGTCTCTTCCTGCCAGGGATGGATATATTTCCGAAAAAACCTTGACCTTTTTTTTACAGATTTTTTCCGGTTTTTTCCCAAAAATTCCAGCTCAAATTCTGTGTAAGCTGGCTTCGTTTTACAATTCCTACCGCTTTCTAGCGCCTTCCTGAACCTTTTCAGAACAGAAATGATGATAACAAAGGCGAGGGATGTTTGTAGGCAGGGCACTCCATTCCATTGAACAGCTGTAATAAGAGCGCGGGGTGTCTGAGCTGTCCGAAACGACAGTGCAACTAAACAAACAACAAACAAAAGGTCATCAATAAAAACTGCAGAGACTAGTGTTGTTAGGCTCTTTTTTTTTAAAAAAAAACTTTTTTTTGAAGGCCCATTTCGAAAATTTTTTATCTTATTCACAGTACGGAAATTTTGGGGGAAAATCGCTGAATTTAGCCTCAGATATACATTAGAAGTGCAGTTCTATCAATTTCTTGCCTATTCTAAGCATAAAATAGGTTTTGAAGGGCAGCAGCCACTCTGTGAGCAACGCTGCAGGTAGAATATCGACTCTCAGGCTGTAACACTATGTTTGAACCAAAGTATCAGCTTTTGCATTTAAAGTTGCTTCTGATGCATCCTTGCATCTCCTACAAGCTATATTTCATGCTAGGAAAAAATTTTGAAAAAAAAATTTCGAAATGAAAAATTTTCATAAAAAAAGCTTTTTTTTGGCTTTCAAAAAAATTTTTTTTTTACAACTCTAGCAGAGACCAAAAAGCTTACAACACACAGGGTTCCCAGGCTGTCTCCAATCCAGGTACTAACTGTGCCCGACATTGCTTGACTTGCCAGATCAGACGGGATGGCATATTTTCAATGTAAAATAAAACATCTATGCATCTAAGGCAAAGGACAAAATGCTGCATGGCACTCATTCACTTTGCTGATTTCAGCTTTTTGGCCATGCTATATTAGTTAAACACATTTTCAAAATCTCTGTTTGGGTAGTCCTTTGTTAACTGTTGTTCTTGAAAAACCGTCTACGAAGCGTTTCAACTCTGCTACGTCAAGCTTGCTTACAAAACCGATGGATCACTACTGACTACGGTAGCTCCCATAGTCAATCTAAACTTATTTTTTGGCTACTGTTCATTTTTATTGAACAGTTCTTTTCTCTAGGTATTGCTCTACTTTCGCATATCTAGCTCAACTGTTGCGCTGCAGCTGCATTGCAGTGTCTGTCGTGAAAGACAGGAGCAGCATAGGAAGGGAGGGGAGTAGTTGTCTTTATTGTATATAAGCATAGGGCGCCGTGATATCTGTTGACGTCACTTTACTACAAAGTTTATCGCGCGTGCCTAATTATTGTTCTAGAATATTCCATGTAGAAAGTATGTATAAGAGTGCCATTTTTCTTTCTAGAACATTCTGTGCCTCGCTTCCGATTGGTTGGTGGGCGTGGCTTTCTAGAACTTTCTATACCCGGTTGGCGTTGACCCTACTCCAATTGGAGTAGTTTCCTGACGGTAAGTAGTTTCCGACTTTGCAATTTCGAAAATGCTTACCGTCCGCCCCCCGCCCATTTGTGGGCTGGTACTAAATCCTTACGGTCACCACGCCCACTTGAACGCTTGCCAAACTGCACGGTTAGGAAGCGGTTAGGAGAAAGTACGGTTAGGTACTACGGCTCGACTCGGCTCGCGAGCAGTGTTGTGCCTAGCTCAAATTTCTAAAACTCGGTAAGTATTCAGTAAGTAAAAAACCAGATTTTTTGAAATTCAGTAAGTATACTGGGTTTTTCAAAGAAAACCCGGTAAGTACTCAGTAAACAATTCAGTAAACTCGGTAAAACCTTCAACATTCAGAAGATCTTACAATTTATCTGAAAATCTTTCTGATATAGCTTTTAGCTACTGAAATATTTAATCGTGTTTTGCGCCATTTCACATTATTTGTTTTACTAATTAGCATGGTTGGAACGCCATAAAATATGCACACAATACATAGTCGTGACCAGAGGCTCTGGTATCCAGCTTTAGATGAAAAGCCTGGAAAAATTGATAAGTGAAGATTTGTTCGAATTTTCATCATTTCCCCACAGTTCAGCAGATTGTTGCAAAAAACGTCAATCAAAATATAGTTAATAGTAGTAGATATGGATCCTAATCCTAACCTAAATACCGAGTCTTTGCATCTGACTATAGCAATTCTACCGCGCAAACAGGGGTTTGCGCAGTGAAAATCGCAAAAAATTGCAAAAACTAAGTGATTTTTTGTGGCGAGCAGATAGATAATGAAGGAAAGCTATATTATTTACTTCACACATGGGACGAGCTACCTATTGCAGAAGCTTTTACTCAGTAAACAAAACAACTCAGTAAATTACCGAGTACTGAGTTTACCGATTTTTTTCTAGTTGAGTAATTCAAAATTGAAACTCAGTATTCAGTAAGTAAAATAAAGAAAAATTTTTACCGGTAGGTAAAAGTACTTACTGTAATTCAAAATAACTAGGTACCGAGTAACTTTTACTCAGTAAATTACTGGGAGCAACACTGCTCGCGAGCCCAGATCGAGCGAGCTTATCAAGGTTAGAAAGCTCGCAGTCCGATCCGAGCCGAGCCCGGAACGCGCAACAAACTTAAAAATTTGTAATTTTAATCAAATTTTTAAAATATTGTGCTGTTGGAGGCTATTTTTCGTTTAATTTCTATCTTTGCTATATTATTTTAAAGGTATCAACGATAAAAATTGCATAATTAGTGAGGAAAAGCTTTAGGTATTAATTTTTTTGGTGTTACTTTTCTATTTTTCCGAGTTTTCCGCCAAATTTAAAGCTCGCGAGCCGAGCTCGAGCGAGCTTGGAGGTGCGCACAAACGAGCTGAAACGAGCTGACCTAAACAGAGCTCACAATCGAGCCAAGCCGCGATTTTTAGGCTCGTGAACATCTCTACTGTATTGTATTGAAAGAATGAGTAATTCTGGTGGCAGTGTTTGTATTATTGAGCTGTTGAGTGGTTGTGTCTGTGATCGTGTGTGTGTGCGTGTGTTGATTAGTAGATAAACAATATTCATTGGTGCTGAGCCACGGAACCTACCTTCATTCAGTTCTACTACAAGTCCTACTACAAGCTACTCTCATCTCCAGTGTCTCCTGTTTCCGGTCTCAAGCTTCTCGTTGTCGTGACCGTCAGGTATAATATATCAATGTCTGGCGATTTGTGGGCCCGTTGCCCAAGTGGCAACAAAAAAGTGAATGTAAATGTAAGGCACAGCTGTGGTACCTTTCGACGCTGACTTTGTTTCCTGATACTTCACTACTATGTACTATCCAGCCCCCATCACTAGCACTACTCTGCTACAACTCTCTCAAGACCACCAACGACAAAATCAAGAACTACTACAGCGTCACCCACAAGAACAACTTTAGCTTCAGCAACAACAATTTCTCAACAAGAACCACAGATTCTCAACAAGCGTATTCTCCTTGGGCACGCCAAGTATTTTATCCCAGCCAGCCTCACAAGTCTCCAGTCAAAAAGTCGCCCGCACCTAATCTTCATTCATGTTTGGAGGAGCAGAAGGCAGATGTGCTGAGGGAAGTAAAGAAAGATGACGCACAGTTAGATGATGGAGCTCCAGATGTTATGTTTTTGCCAGAAGGCCCTCTTTCCAGCGACCCCGCTGATGTTTCTTGTTTGGCGGAGACCATTTTCAGCTCAGTTCTGCTCATGTTGTGCGGCAAGCACCTTGTGGAGATATCCCTGGTTTATGTTTCGATAGGAACGAGGGGAGGAATGATTAGTATGTAGAGGAGAAAGAAGAGAAAAAACATGTGAGAGGAGTGGTTGTTATGGAGTGTGGTTGTAAGCAGAATTACAGCATGCAAAACTGTTTATTCAATTTGGAAATCCAAGCTCATCAATAAAAACTGCAGAGACCGAAAAGCTTGCAACACACAGGGTTCCCAGGCTGTCTCCAATCCAGGTACTAACTGTGCCCGACATTGCTTGACTTGCCAGATCAGACGGGATGGCGTATTTTCAATGTGGTGTGGTTGTAAGCAGAATTACAGCATGCAAAACTGCCTATTCAATTTGAAATTCAAATATCATAAATAAAAAGTGCAGAGACCAAAAAAGCTTACAACACACAGGGTTCCCAGGCTGTCTCCAATCCAGGTACTAACTGTACCCGACATTGCTTGACTTGCCAGATCAGACGGGATGGCGTATTTTCAATGTGGTGTGATTGTAAGCAGAATTACAGCATGCAAAACTGTCTATTCAATTTGCAATCCAAGGTCATAAATAAAAACTGCAGCGACCAAAAAGCTTACAACACACAGGGTTCCCAGGCTGTCTCCAATCCAGGTACTAACTGTGCCCGACATTGCTTGACTTGCCAGATCAGACGGGATGGCATATTTTCAATGTGGTGTGATTGTAAGCAGAATTACAGCATGCAAAACTGTCTATTCAATTTGCAATCCAAGCTCATCAATAAAAACTGCAGAGACCAAAAAGCTTGCAACACACAGGGTTCCCAGGCTGTCTCCAATCCAGGTACTAACTGTGCCCGACATTGCTTGACTTGCCAGATCAGACGGGATGGCGTATTTTCAATGTGGTGTGATTGTAAGCAGAATTACAGCATGCAAAACTGTCTATTCAATTTGAAATCCAAGGTCATGAATAAAAACTGCAGAGACCAAAAAGCTTACAACACACAGGGTTCCCAGGCTGTCTCCAATCCAGGTACTAACTGTACCCGACATTGCTTGACTTGCCAGATCAGACGGGATGGCGTATTTTCAATGTGGTGTGATTGTAAGCAGAATTACAGCATGCAAAACTGTCTATTCAATTTGCAATCCAAGCTCATCAATAAAAACTGCAGCGACCAAAAAGCTTACAACACACAGGGCTCCCAGGCTGTCTCCAATCCAGGTACTAACTGTGCCCGACATTGCTTGACTTGCCAGATCAGACGGGATGGCGTATTTTCAATGTGGTGTGGTTGTAAGCAGTGTGGTGCATTTTGAAAATTTGAAACTAGGTAAAGTAATACTAGGTAAAGTTGTCACCTAAAAAACTAGGTAAAGTAATACTAGGTAAAGTTCTCAAATAAGAAACTAGGTAAAGTAATACTAGGTAAAGCCCAGAAAAACTAGGTAATACTAGGTAAACTAAAACGCTCGAAATCAAGTCAAAATGTTATTTGTGGTTCAATAGAACAATGATGAAGTTAGTGGAGTTAAAATTTACGAAATTTGACACATTTCAAAGTAAATATTTGTATTTTTTTATCAAATAAGTCAGAAATTCATTCTCTGGGCCACTGTAATTGTGGGAAAGCCGGAAATTTGAAGGTTTGCTGACTGAAAAAGCCACGTAAAACTGAAAATATCAAACTAGGTAAACTTGTTTTACCTAGAAGTACCTAGTTATGTGGATTTAAAACTAGGTAAAGTAAAACTAGGTAAAATAGAGTAACCAACAACTAGGTAAAGTAAATCTAGGTACTTTTCCCGAATATTAACTAGGTAATACTAGGTATACCTAGTTACCTAGTTACCTAGATAAAAAGTGCACCACACTGGTTGTAAGCAGAATTACAGCATGCAAAACTGCCTATTTAATTTGAAATCCAAGGTCATAAATAAAAAGTGCAGAGACCAAAAAAGCTTACAACACACAGGGTTCCCAGGCTGTCTCCAATCCAGGTACTAACTGTGCCGACATTGCTTGACTTGCCAGATCAGACGGGATGGCGTATTTTCAATGTGGTGTGATTGTAAGCAGAATTACAGCATGCAAAACTGCCTATTCAATTTGAAATCCAAGGTCATGAATAAAAACTGCAGAGACCAAAAAGCTTACAAAACACAGGGTTCCCAGGCTGTCTCCAATCCAGGTACTAACTGTGCTTAACCTTAAAGCTTAAAGCTTAAAAATACCCCTAGGGGTACGCATCAGTATAGGGCACGTTCTGGAGTCGTATAGTCATTGGAAAGTTAATTAATTAATGTACAGTCCATTTCTGACCTTCACTGATTCCCCCCCCCCCCCAGCTACACCTAACCCCTTTTTACCTCTTCAATGTGTTTCTCTGCAGGGTGGAAAAAACCAACCATTCTTTTGAATGTGAGTTAGAGACCTGCGCGGGCCGGCCCGGCGGGGATTTTTAGCCGGGCCGGGCCGGGCCGCAAAAATTGTGTTTTCAAGCCGGGCCGGGCCGGTGTTTACTTGATTAAAGAAATTTGACCATTCTCATCAATGTACATATATACAATCAGCGCCCAGGTGTTTTACTGAAGAAAGGCGCCATGGATACTTCATTACGATTTCATTACACTTATCTGTTTGCGCTAGGGCGTCATTTTGTTTCTTTCGGTAAAAAGCTAAGTACGGCTACAGAAAGGATACTTTCACGATAAACAATTTGACTTTGACGATCAATTTAAGTGTGACTGGTCCTGTTTAAAATAAGTCTAAGCCTGTACCGTTGCTAAGTAAATTATAATTTTAATTTTAATTAAATTGTTTAGAAATTTACTAATACAAGTAAATTATATGGTAAGTGAGCACCTGCTTTCGGTATCTATACTTTTCAATGGCGGCAAGTCATACTTACTGTACAATTTTCCGCGCGCCCGCCCGACGCGTTTTGTCTTTGCGCTTATTTCTCTAATCTAACACAAAACAAACTATACTCCAATTTATCCGCCGAGCTAAGAGTTCCTATAGGTTCTTTTCAGCCATTTTTTGCTATGCGATAGCATATGTTCAGTCTCACAGGCATTATTTATACGGGGCATCGAAATGGACCCTCGGGTCTGATCGTAGGGTCGTATGGTCGACCCCCCCGTCACATCGAATCGAATCTCACAGGCATTGTCTTTATCTGTTGTGGATGCAAGCAGAAACTGACTGGAAAGCCACTTGAGATTGGGGCTTTCTTATTAAAATTCTGACGAACTGTCATTATTACTATTGACAGACAGATTATTTCGGCTAGGGGTGATAAATTTTCAAAATCTGAGGGGCTGGCTGGAGGTGGTAGCGGCGGCTGATGAGGTGAGATGGTAAGCCAAAAAGTCCAATTTTTCGCTAGAATCAACGTTTTTTGGCTTTTTCCTTTGAGGTTGAAATAATCTAGTCTGAGCTCATTCACACCTAAACTACGTAGGCATACTTTTATAACATTCTTCCAAAAAATCCGGAAGGGGTAGTAGTAGCCTGAGAAGCGGTAGGTCAGAGCCTGTGCGGGTAAACCCCTCAGCCCCCTCCCTTTGTCCATGTCTGTTGTTGACTTAACCTGTGATACCCTCGTTTGGTTTTCATTCTAGATAACTGTTATAGCATCCTTGCTTAGTTGGAAGCAAAGCCTTAGATGTTAGCCGCCAAAATCAGGCCTATTTTAAATATACTTAATGTACTTAATTTAATTAAATGTGGTAAGTAAATTATAATTAAATTAAATTTCTCTCAGATGTGGTAAGTAAATTTTTATTTAATTATAATTCTCTGGGCATGTGGTAAGTAAATTATAATTTAATTATATTTAAAATAATTTTACTTAGCAACAGTAAGCCTAAGCATGAATTTAAGCCTGTTTAAGTCTAAGCCTGTTTTTCCTTACCATAAAACTTTCGTTTTTACTTTGCAATTGCTAAAATAGCGATATTCAGCGTTTTTGAGCCATTCTAAATTTGCCGGGCCGGGCCGGGCCTGAAAATTTTGAGATGCCGGGCCGGGCCGGGCCGGGCTGGAAATTTGAAAATCCGGGCCGGGCCGGGCCGCCAAAAAGGCGGCCCGCGCAGGTCTCTAATGTGAGTGGACAGGTGACACAGGACAACACTTTTAATGCAGCATTTTTCACAAGTCATTCTCAGCGCATGTTGGATATCATTATGGATCTCTGCTCAGTTTTGCATAAAGAAATAACACGCTTTCCTAGCCGACGGGTTGAAGTCAAAATCTCCTAGGATCGTCTTTTCCATTTTTCCGTAGCACATAGCTCAATCAGTAGTATTAGAACTCCTGCAGCGGCTGCGGTGAGAAGAAGACCAAATGCTCCAGACAGGGCCCAGATGCTCAACGGGTGAATGGGAGACTCGGATTTAGAACATCTGGCCTTTTTTTGACGTTTCCAGTGACGCCAATATTTCTCATAAATGTTTTCAAAGCGGTTCTGCAAGAGCAGCCCATGAAGGTTTAGCTTTTCGGCTAGTGGGAAATCTTTACGAAATACGATACTTGCGGAATGTTGAGTCAAGAGCAGTTCGGAAGGAAATGGCAACCCCTCTAGGTTGCAAATCAGTGGGTTGTCAATAACTAGATTTGACTCTACAGCTGCATAGAGAAATTTTCCTGTTGAAACCAATTCTACGGTTTTGCTCATGTTGGAAGAGAAAACTGCTGGGTTGTTCTGCATAGCATTTCTCAATCTCCGGAAAAATGGTGCGTTTGACTGTATAAAATACTTGTATGTGTAAGTATCAGAGTCATAAAAAATGAGAGTCAGCTTTCCCGACCCTATCTTCTCCAGTAGTTCGTCTGCAGTTTCAAAAAGCTTTTTGGTAGGAACGCGAATTAGTTGAGATAACAACAAGTCCTCATACAAGCCGGACACAAACATAATAACAAAACAGAAAAGAAACAGGAGAAAATTAAAGGTTTTGCCAAATCTAATTTCGGTATTAGTAGGCTGCAGTATGTTGAAAACGAAATTCTTGATGGTGTCTAACACTTCTTTTCTCGAACAGTTTGAATGTACAAACAGAATAGCTGACAAGCATAAACAGAAAGAGAGAAAAATAAGCAACCATACAATAGGTGAAAAGGTCTGAAATAAAAGATTTGCACTGCCGGCAAAAGAAGGCTCAGCCTTTCTGGCCAAAAACACATATTTGTGAGTAATTAGTGGTGTGCTGAACTCAAGATCTCTGGATTTGTTGTTCCAATAATGGAATATCAAAGCACAGATTGTGTCTATGCTTCCTTCGAAAAGGCTGGACAGTGCTCCTTTATTTCGGGTCTTGTTAGTTGAATCGTAGGAGTCAAATAGAGCTGGCATAGGAGTTAGTTGATAGGGCAATCTAGCACTGCTAAACAAGTCATGCATTATCTCTGCATTGAAGCCTGGAATAGGACAGTTTTTGGTCGGTTTCAGACTCAGAAGAGCGCAGGGTTCCGTCCAGCCTGGGTATGGATAGATTCCTATCTTCACTGGGACGCCCATAGTCATAGTGACACTGTCAGTCAGTCATGTAAAAGATGATTTATAGGAAATCAAGCGATTTATGTAGATTACCTGAGAGCTGGCCAATGTTTGTTTTTGGTGGTCTAATGCACATATTGAATTTCGTTTATTAATTCCTGGATGGAGTATAACATACATGTGCATGGGGTGCCCAGGGGGGACAGGGGGGGGGAAGAAAATAAAAATCTTCCAACCGTTTCTAGAGGCTGCGGCTAGAAAGCCTCCAGATGCGGTTTTAAGCCACAGAAACCAATTTTGACAACTACGCACCCTTCCTCCAGGCAAGAACCAGAAATTTTCGCAAATTTTCATCGAAAAATTTCCTTTTTTTGACAAAATTTGTGTTGGAAATCCGGTTTTTTGGGCAATTTTTGTCAAAAACTCAACTTTAACTAGTAAGCTTTGAATTTTAAGTAAAATTTTTGAATTTTCCGCCATACCGTTTTAAAATTTTCCGCCAAAAATTGAATTTCGGGACCGAAAATTTGAGCATTTCGGCAGGCAACTACGCATGGAGACCTGCCTGTCCCCCTCTGAGCTGCGGACCGTGCACATGTATGCTGGACTCGCTAGCACGCTCTGATGTAAACCCAGACGGGGTAAAACTCCAAATAGTGTTGAACATGACAACACAAACTACACAATGTACGCAAAGCCGTTCTAAACGTTAAATCGAGCCAGAACACTTTTACGTGGTCGGCCAACAGCACATTTGAATAACAGTAGAGCGGAAAAAGTCACAAAAAGCAGGCCGGCCGACACAGCCACTATGAGCGAGGGTTTTGAAACTTCTACATAAAATTGCACTATATTGGGTCTATAAGCAGCCGTGATTTCACGGGCGTAGCT
This sequence comes from Sabatieria punctata, assembly GCA_030248155.1. Lineage (NCBI taxonomy): Eukaryota > Metazoa > Nematoda > Chromadorea > Araeolaimida > Comesomatidae > Sabatieria > Sabatieria punctata. The sequence goes on along the minus strand of JASANB010002990.1, from coordinate 49,008 downwards.
TTTCTATTTCTTGAGTAAGAGCCGTTTTTATGAGACCATATGATTTTCGTATTTTCGTTTAAATTTCCCGCCAAAATTTGAATTTTCGCGCCGAAACTTTAACACAAGTAACCGGACTAATTGGGCACCTAGCCTGAAAATTTAGTTTAAATTCGTTGAGAATTGAGTGAATAAGAGTGATTTTAGTGAACCCGAAAAAGTGGAGAGGACATTTTTTTGTGCACTACTGTATAGCTTTTTCTCTAATTATGATGAAAATGAGACGACTACATTTGATTCTAGGGTCTTTAGCGACTAAAATGAAATCTATACTATAAACATCGTTGGAGTCGCGAAGCACTCTAGAATCTAATCATGCAGTCATCTCGTTTTCATCGCAAATTCCCTGGGTTACCAGGCTGTCTCCAATCAAGGTACTAACTGTGCCTGAAATTACTTGACTTGCCAGATCAGACAGGATAGAGTATTTTTAATGTGGTGTGGTTGTAAGCAGAATTACAGCATGCAAAACTGTCTATTCAGTTTGAAATGCAATGTCATAAATAAAAACTGTGGAGACCAAAAAGCTTACAACACACAGGGTTCCCAGGCTGTCTCCAATCCAGGTACTAACTGTGCCCGACATTGCTTGACTTGCCAGATCAGACAGAATGGCGTATTTTCAATGTGGTGTGGTTGTAACCAGAATTACAGCATGCAAAACTGTCTATTCAATTTGAAATCCAAGGTCATCAATAAAAACTGCAGAGACCAAAAAGCTTACAACACACAGGGTTCCCAGGCTGTCTCCAATCCAGGTACTAACTGTGCCCAACATTGCTTGACTTGCCAGATCAGACAGGATGGCGTATTTTCAATGTGGTGTGGTTGTAAGCAGAATTACAGCATGCAAAACTGTCTATTCAATTTGAAATCCAAGGTCATCAATAAAAACTGCAGAGACCAAAAAGCTTACAACACACAGGGTTCCAAGGCTGTCTCCAATCCAGGTACTAACTGTGCCCGACATTGCTTGACTTGCCAGATCAGACAGGATGGTGTATTTTCAATGTGGTGTGGTTGTAAGCAGAATTGCAGCATGCAAAACTGTCTATTGAATTCGAAATCCAAGGTCATCAATAAAACTGCAGAGACCAAGCAGTAAGGCCCCTACACATCGGATCGGTCCTTTGTTAACTGTTGTTCTTGAAAACCCGTCTACGAAAAGTTTCAGCTCTGCTACATAATACGCTTCGCAAACAGTTCTAATTTTATGGGCTACGGAATGCCCAGCATCGACAAAAATATTATTTTTTGGCTACTGTTCATTTTTATTGAACAGTTCTTTTCTCCAGGTATTGCTGTACTACTTGATCTAGCTATCTAGCTATGGTTGCGCTGCACTGCACTGTCTGTCTATCCTGTTCCCGTACAAGACGCGCGCCTGCCTACCGGCGATTCACGATTTACGTATGACATTTTAGCCCATTTTCGGAATTCAATTGTGATATCTGTTTTATGTACAACCATTTTTGATTAATAGGTGAAGGAGTTTATGAACGAGTAAACGCGATTACACAACAGAAGTACACACGAGCAACCAAACAATACAAATACCGTAGAACACTAACTCTGACGAATCACACATTCTTTCATCACTCTCCCGGGTTTGTATGCGTTTGATTGACTTACATTGTACTGTATGTACTACTTGTGGAATAATGTTATGTTGTTTGTTGTTAACTTTTTATGGAGGCGGTGGACTTGCGGCAGGACCAAAGTTGCAGACAAGGGGGTCAGGGGTAAATCCTAATCTTCGCTACTTGTAATCTGAACACTAATTTGCGCTACAGAAAAAAAGGAGCTTTTCTCTAATTATTGCGATGAAAACGAGATGACTGCAGAATTAGATTCTAGACTGCTTCGCGACTCGAACGATGCTTTTATGACATATATAACTTTATCATTTTAGTCGCTAAAGACCCTAGAATCAAAAGTAGTCGTCTCATTTTCATCATAATTAGAGGAAATACTGTAGCTCACGTTTTGCAAAAAAAAATATCCCCCTCTGAGCTGCGGACCGTGCACATGTATGCCGGACTCGCTAGCACGCTCTGGTGTAAACCCAGACGGGGTAAAACTCCAAATAGTGTTGACCATGACAACACAAACTACACAACGTACGCAAAGCCGTGCTAAACGTTAAATCGAGCCAGAGCACTTTTGCGTGGTCGGCCAACAGCTTCATTTGAATAACAGTAGAGCGGAAAAAGTCACAAAAAGCAGGCCGGCCAGCCAACACGGCCACTTTGAGCGAGGGTTTTGAACCTTCTACATAAAATTGCACTATATTGGGTCTATAAGCAGTCGTGATTTCACGGGCGTAGCTTTTGTATTTCTTGAGTAAGAGCCGTTTTTATCAGACCATATGATTTTCGTATTTTCGTATAAATTTCCCGCCAAAATTTGAATTTTCGCGCCGAAACTGTAGCACAAGTAGCCGGACTAATTGGGCACCAACCCTGAAAATTTGGTTCAAATTCGTTGAGAATTGATTTTAGTGAACCCGAAAAAGTGGAGAGGACATTTTTTGTGCACTACTGTATAGCTTTTTCTCTAATTATGATGAAATGAGACGACTACATTTGATTCTAGGGTCTTTAGCGACTAAAATGAAATCTATACTATAAAAATAATCGTTGGAGTCGCGAAGCACTCCAGAATCTAATTATGCAGTCATCTCCTTTTCATTGCAATTAGAGAAAAGCTCCTTTTTCCCTGGGTTATCAGGCTGTCTCCAATCAAGGTACTAACTGTGCCCACCATTGCTTGACTTGCCAGTTCAGACGGAATGGCGTATTTTCAACGTGGTGTGGTTGTAACCAAAGTATCATCATGTAAAACAGTCTATTCACTTTGAAATCCAAGGTCATCAATAAAAACTGCAGAGACCAAAAAGCTTACAACACACAGGGTTCCCAAGCTGTCTCCAAACCAGGTACTAACTGTGCCCGACATTGCTTGACTTGCCAGATCAGAACGGATGGCGTATTTTCGATGCATACATGTAGCTGGGTTTTCGACTCGGGGTGGGGGTTCCAGATCCCAAATAGGGTTTCAGCGCTATTTCCAAAGTGGGGTTTCAGCGACCTTTTTTGGTGTCCAAAAGGGGTTTCAGCGACCTTTTTTGGGCTTAAAACAGGGCTTTGAGGACTAAAAATCGGGTAAAAATCCTGTCAGAAGATGTTTTTGCTGTAAAACGTGCAAAAAATCTCTATTTTATTCGACATAATACAGCTAAAAATGTATTTCTGGAACCCCATTTAGAAATTTTGAAACCCAAATTAGGGCTCTGAAACCCTGTTTAGAAAACTTGCCGCAAAGAGTTGGTCGTCGGCATAAAGCTCCACCCAAGCCACCGAAAGTTGGTGACAGCGAGTAGGTAAAATGGAAACCGACCGGATCTGCCTAAGCACCGAAGCCGCTCCACAAAGCATGCCGCATTGGAGAAGAAGATCTATAATGTCAGAAGCTGTCTGAGAGAATTACTATGCCGGGAGCCCTCTGGCATATGGGGCACCGGCGGCCGTCGGGAGCTGTCAGCATCATGACATTAACACGCCGGCCGCCCTCCTGGTGACCGGCGCCTAGCAGCATGGCTAGGAGTGGCTGGCAGTGAAAGGAAGGCAACGTCCGAGATGACGAATCACGGGGGTAGCGGAATGGACCTCGAGTCTGATCGCAGGCCGTAAGGCCCCCCGCACATCGGATCGGATCGGATCAACAGTAGTCCTTTGTTAACTGTTGTTCTTCAAAAACCGTCTACGAAACGTTTCAAGTCTGCTACATCAAACTTGCTTCCAACGCTGTTCTCATTCATAACATAGACAAATTGAAGCTATTCATGTGTGAGCGCGTGGTGAGCTGCGGTCTTCCCTCTGGGCTCTCTCTGCGTGCAAACGGCAGCTGTGAAATCAAGTCAACTCTTTTTCTGGCTCTAGCTTATCTACTGGACCACTTTTCTTGCTATTATTCTTCTGGATTGCTCCGTTAATTAGTGAGTTCGTTCCAATTACTAATTTGTGTCCAGTAGCTGCTGCTAAGCTAAAAGAGAACTCTAATCTGGCATTTGTGTTTCTGTGGCTGGCTATAGCGTTACGCCTGGGCCGTGCGTAGCAGTGCAGGCAGGGCAAGGTGCGTGCGCAGATAAGGGGCCGTGTGCAATGGCACACAACGGTGGGCCTGGCCGCTCCATTGTGTCGGAGCGAAGGAACAATTTATCAAAAGCTCTAGGTGAGCAATGGCAAACGAAATATAACTGTTCGATTTACTTGCGTCCTGAAAACGAAAACAGTACTGAGAAGTACATCCCTCAGATTTCAGAAGTAATCGCTGCCATTGCGGCAGAAATTGTACCCGAAAACTCGGCTCTATCTAATGTCTTGCAGAGTGTCCAGACGTGGGGCGAACTGCCCGGTTTTCTGGTTGTTGCGAAAAACGAACAGCTCAAAAACTCGGTTTTGGAATCCTTGAAATTGTTGGGCACTTTTCCGGTCGTGCACACAGCAACAGAGGTCGATGACAGAGATAAGGTGGCCTATTTTTTGGCGGTAGATGCTGTTGAAGCTATTTACTCTATGATCGAAAATGAAAAGCAAAAGGCAAGAGAGGCCACAGTGAAAGTAACTGTTTTTGGACTTGGTGCACAAATTTCTGATGAAGAACTGTTGCAAAAAATGGCCACTTTCGGTGATGTATACAAAATATACCGGTGCAGGTATTCTGAGAACTCAGAGCTAGCAGGAATCGAAAACGGCATTAGACATGCTTTCTTCAGAAGCCAGCCGAAGCGAGTCATTCCGGCTGTGATTTTCGTGGTGGGCTGTAAGTGCTACATCAAGTACGATGGTCAAAAACAAGGACTAAAGTGCTTTAACTGCCATGAAAACGGTCACTTCGTACGCGAATGCAAAAAGCCTTGCGGCAAATGTGGGCTAAAGGTCCACTCCTCCTGGACGTGCCCAGGTGTTGCCATTGACGATGTGGCTCAATTCCCAGTACTTAATAGAACAGAATCTAGCTCTCATTCGCTTCATAACATTGTCATAGATCAAGACCCTATAATTGAGCCGGAAGGTCCAGTAAATGCGGATGATTTGCCCGCTGAGACAGAACCGTTGGAAACTAGCTTCTGCGCATTAACTGCCGCTCAGACACAATCTGCATCTTCCGCAGAGGAGGCTGACGAAAATGATGACTTGCCAGAACAGTCTATTGGTGCTCGTAAGCACAGATTAAGCTCTGACTCAAATGTCGTTGAGACGCAGAAAAAATCTAAAAAGGCTGAGATAGAAAAACCTGTTGATGTCAGGAAAATGCGTAGTAATTCTTTGTCTGGCTCTACTGTGCCAAGCGCAAGCGTTCAAGGAGACAAAAAGCCGAGCGCACCCATCAGTGGCCCAAAGGTAGAGCGCGGTAGAGGTGGGCGGAGAAACAAGCGCTAATGGCCAATCTCAAGATTGCGTCTTTTAATGTAAATGGCCTAACTGGCACTCAAGAACGAGAGCGCAAATGGCAGCTGATTTTAGAAGAAGTTAGAAATTTTGATATTGTAGCTTTACAAGAAATCCATTGCCCTTCATTACAGTTGCGGCAGAAAATGGAGAGTGCGTTTTGCGGTCAAATTTTTTGGAACTGTGGCCGACTAAATTCAGAAGGAACTGCGTTCTTCATCAAACCAAATTGCATTAAACTTACCATTTGTGTGGTGCTGCTCAATGGCACAGTTCAATCAATTACTTTCGACTATGGTAGTGCGCAGTTTGAGCTATGGAATGTTTATGCATCTCATTATGATGGTCTTGAAATCTGGGCCAAGCAGTTTGTTGACTGTTTTAAGCCAGAAGAAAATTTGATGCTAATTGGAGACTGGAATGGAGTGTTAAACCCAGACTTAGACAGAAAAGCAAAAATGCTTACTGATAACGACCGTAAGATGAGAGTGGTACTTGATAAACTGGAAGAGGAATGTTTTAGTGATGTATGGCGGGAACGGCATCCTTCTGAACTGCATTATAGTTACTACAGGGGCACCGCTGTCTGTAGCCGCCTAGATCGCCTGTATTCTGCAATTGAAACACAGCGTTTTATATCCTATGTACAGTACGAACCAAAAACGCTCACTAGCGATCACTGCTTGCTGTCACTGCAGCTGCAGAAACCTGGTCACGTTCGTTGGGGACGTGGTTACTGGAAATGTAATACCAGTCTACTTGGCAAGGAAACGTTGAGCCAACGGTTAGAAGCCTTCTGGTACTACTGGAAGCTGCAAAAACCAGTAGGTGCTGACCTGCTCAAGTGGTGGGACCTAGCCAAAGCACACTTTCAGCGAATTATTAAGAAGTTTAGCCGAGAAGTAGCACAGACAAACGGTCCGCCTAGAGAGGCTGAAGTACGACAGCTTATTTCACGGCTCGAATCAGAACAAGAAGACACTGGAGCAGATAACTCTGCACAGCTTAACCGTCTGAGGCGAGAATTGTACCAGATTTCGCAGAGACGCATTGCTGGCCAGTTTGTTCGTGGAAGAACAAGCGAAATGGCCTGCGATCGTGGCAGTTCACAATGGTACAAGCAAAAACCCCCCCAAAAACCCCCCCCCCCCCCCCAAAAACCCCCCACCAACCCCCCAAAAAAAAAACAAAATTTACAAAAAAAATAAAAAAAACAAAAAAACCCCCCAAAACCATTCTATACAACGTTTTGAGCAGAAAACAGGCGATAATCGCTGCATCACCCAGTTATTGAATAAGAGTGGGCATGTACTAACAGAACGACCAGACATAATGGGTGCTGTGTATGACTACTATGCTGACCTGTACACTAGGGGCTCAACTGACCCTGGTGCTCAGAACCAACTTCTAGCGAAGGTCTCAGCTGTTTTGTCTGATGACGAACGGGTTCAGTGTGAAGACTTCATTTCTGAAGCTGAAGCTTTGCGAGCTGTTAAAAGCATGGCAAACAACAAGGCACCTGGCCACGATGGTCTAGGCAAAGAATTCTATCTGAAATACTGGTACCTAATCGGAAGAGACCTTGTTGAAGTCTTGAATACTGTGTGGTTCTCACAACAACTCTCTGACTCAATGAAAGAAGCAACCATTTCGTTGCTGTACAAAAAGGATGATCCCAGGCTGTTAAATAACTGGCGCCCTATTAGTCTCCTGACTTGTGACTACAAAGTCATAAGTAAAGTACTTGCTTCTCGTCTACGAACTGTGCTACCCAAGTTGGTCTATGTGACTCAGTCCTGCGGAATTGCTGGCCGCAGTATGACCGACAACTTAGTTTTGCTACGGACTCTACAGGAGTACACATCTCTGAAATCAGAAGGCGTCTGTATTTTCGGGTATGACTTTGAAAAGGCTTTCGATAGGGTTGACCAAACATGGATGTTTGAAGTGCTGAAAGCAATGAACTTTGGGCCCATCTTTCAAGGCTGGATAAAAGCCATCTATGCGGAGATAACTGCTAAAATCCAAGTCAATGGACTTTGCACAAGGTCCTTTCCAGTGACCAGAGGGATTAGACAGGGGTGCCCAGTGTCAATGTTGCTGTTTGTGCTCCAAATGGAACCTCTTCTGCAAGCTGTTCGATCGAACCCACGCGTTCGAGGTTACAAGTTGCCATTTTACTCTGGACTTGGTGAACTAAAATGTTTGTCTTACGCTGATGACAACATTTTCATTTTGAGTTGTCCGCAAGACCGAATCCACTTAGAATCCGAGCTAGAACGGTACAGTCATGCCAGTAGTGCAAAAATAAATGCTGCTAAAACTGAGGCCCTGATTATTGGGCAGTTAGATCGGTTAATGATAGATACTGTACCTGCCGACTTTCTCAAGTCAGCAATCAAAGTGCTTGGTGTGTTTGTGGGCCAACGACAGCACGAAAGAAACTGGCAGGCTGCGGCTGAGGCAGTAAACGAACGGCTGAATGGATTTAAGAAGGAGAACCTCTCCTGGTTCGACCGCGCCCGCTTTGTTAATACGTACGTGACGTCCAAATTGTACCACATTATTCCATTTGAGCCACCCACCTCTGAAGACATACGACGAATTGAAAAAAGAATTGTAGACTTTGTCTGGGACTACCCCCAGCTGGCGTCCAATCAGAACCGACACTCTGGGCCGCAAATCGGGCGAGGGTGGTTTGAGGCTCCCTCGTCTAAAGTTTCGCGCTCAAACCACGTTCTTAAAGCTGATAAGCCAATTGAAACAAGGTTGTGATGAAACCCATAGAAGGGTATGGTGGGCCCAACTCGTGTTTTGGCTGGGAAGAACGATGCGAAATGCTGTCCAATTTTGTCCTGCCATCACTGAAAATCGCTATTTACATGCCCCGAGAGAAAGCGTTAACAGGCGCTACTACGTGAAAACATTCCTTAATTGTTATGAATTGACGGCGCGTCTAACGCCTGCCATTCGTTGTGCAGATTTCAATCCCAGAACAGTTTATTGGACCTTACTTAACCTTGGATCGGCCTCAGTCAGCTGTATAGACAGAGAACCGCTACTAGACTGGGATAGAGTGTGGCCCCAAGTTCTTAGCAAACAACTGCCAAGCCGTGAGAGAATTCTCAGCTACCAAATAGTGCACAGAGCACTTCCGTTTCGCTGTATCTTGCCGGAAAATGGCAATACATCGTGCGTGGCATGTGGTATCCCATACCGGGACAACCCACAACACTTCTTTAGTGACTGCCGAAAATACGAACAACTTCGCCACAGGCTACAAATGGCAGTAAAGAGTTTAAGCCAAAGTCTAAACTTCAACTGGGACACCATTCGCTCAAACGGAGGCCTTGGGCCAGATCTACAACCTACTATGCGTAAAACTTTGCGCACAATCTGTGCAGTTTATAAGCTAGTCTTATGGCGAGAGAGAGCAAAAGCACGCTTGTCTGACCCGATCAACTACCATCCAAACATTGTTGATCTGGATGCCAAAATATCTGCCAAGTGCGCTAAAATACTGTCTATTGATTGACGTTGGCCAATAAAAACAAACTGTCCTATTACTGAGGCTGAACCAAAACCTAAAATACTGTCTATCGACTTTGGCTAATAAAAACCAACTGGCCTATTACTGAGGCTGAACCAAAACCTTTAGCTGTATAGACCATGGTTGCTGTCCTTCTGTTTTGAGCTGTCTACCGGGAAATCTGTGCAGAGTCTGACTGATAGATAAATGAATCCACTTTGTTTTAGCAGAAGATGTACCTGACCAAAGGCAATTTGATTGTTTCAAACCTTGTACCTGCTCAGCTGTCTGCCATTCTACCTACACTACTGTACATAATCCATATCTTGACCTTGTTTTGTTGTGCCATTGTTTGTGCTTTATGGAGACAGCTAATTACAAATAAAATATAAGCTATTTTTTGGCTACTGTTCGTTTTGATAGAACAGTTCTTTTCTCCGGGTATTGTTGTACATTTCACATGATCTAGCTCAACGGTTGCGCTGCCACTGCCAATGACCAATCACACATTCTTTCATCACTCTCCCGGGTTTGTATGCGTTTGATTGACTTGCATTGTACAGTATGTACTACTTGTGGAATAATGTTATGTTGTTTGTTGTTAACTTTTTATAGAGGCGGTGGACTTGCGGCAGGACCACAGTTGCAGACAAGGGGGTCAGGGGTAAATCCTAATCTTCGCTACTTGTAATCTGAACACTAATTTGTGCTACAGAAAAAAGGAGCTTCTCTCTAATTATTGCGATGAAAACGAGATGACTGCAGAATTAGATTCTAGACTGTTTCGCGACTCCGACGATGCTTTTATGACATTTATAGTTTTATCATTTTAGTCACTAAACACCCTAGAATCAAAAGTAGTCGTCTCATTTTCATCATAATTAGAGAAAAAAGCTCACGTTTTACAAAAAATATTTCACCCTTTTTAATAAATTCAGTTTAATTCATGTGTAAAATTGAAGAATTAATGAAGTTAGCCTTGTAATCGGTTTTTTCTTCTGCTGCGCAGCAGGTTTATCCTGTCTGATCTGGCAAGTCAAGCAATGTCGGGCACAGTTAGTACCTGGATTGGATACAGCCTGGGAACCCTGTGTGTTGTAAGCTTTTTGGTCTCTGCTGTTTTTGTTGATTTCAAATTCAATAGACTGCTTTGCATGATGTAACTCTGATTACAACCACACCACATTGAAAATGCGCCATCCCGTGTAATCTGGCATGGCAAGTCAAGCAATGTCGGGCACAGTTAGTACCTGGATTGGATCCAGCCTGGGAACCCTGTGTGTTGTAAACTTTTTTGGTCTCTGCAGTTTTTGTTCCAAAACTATAAGAAAATGCCTAAAAACTGTAATCCAATTAATTTTGATGAATTTCCTTTGCTTTGATGACCTTGAAAGTTCAGACTTTTGACCTTGCAAAACATTTTCAGGAAATACCGAACAAATACTGGTATACCGGTATTTTTTCAATACCTACCCATACCGAACCGATTCCTGAATATCCCATACCCAAACAACAGTAGAATATACCATGGAATGGTATAAACGAACTTTAGCCCTCTATACCCTGAGTTATGCAATCTGAACTTGAACCTGAAACCGGGGTTTTACCTGAATTTTCAAATTGTGAACGTGAATGTGAACCTACAAGGTGTCTCAAAATGAACACGTCTTTTTGCTACAATTTCTGCAAACGTTGTCCAAACAAACTGAAATTTGGAACATGCATAGGTGCCAAATCCTGAACGTTTTAGCTGTAAAAAATGTCATGCATTTAGATTGACCTAGTTTGGAGAAAATGTGTCCATTTTTAATATCCCGAATATAATTTAAACACAAATTTGCACATATGCTCTAAATTTTAGCCTATTTGGCCAAGGATTGCGGAAATTACAGCAAAACAAATGTGTCCATTTTTAAGACAGGAAAGAACTGGACCTCCAAAATATCTTATTCAAAATTAGCAGACACTTTCAAAGGTGATCGATGGTCAACGATATCAAGCGAACAAATCAAAGCCATCACAGATCGGAACTGGCTAGCGAACGCGCCACACATTGGAAGCTCGTAAACGAAGCACATCTCCAGTCTAAGCTGTAAATCGTACATGTACCAGGGCTTTGCAATGCCTACTATAAAATGAAACCGTTAACTCACAGCCCTGTTTTGCCCTATTCTGCACTGTTTTCGTTCAGTTCAGTTCAGTTCAGTTCAGTTCAGTTCAGTTCAGTTCAGTTCAGTTCAGTTCTGTTCTGTTCAGTTCAGTTCAGTTCAGTTCAGTTCAGTTCAGTTCAGTTCAGTTCAGTTCTGTTCTGTTCTGTTCTGTTCTGTTAAGAACAGATTGCTTAAAAGCAAACAAATCCAATTAATTACTCACCTAAGCTTACAAAAATGCCAAGAAAGCATTACCAACTTAAAAAGATCAACTCCTAAAACCCCAGCCCAGCCCAGTCCTCGAAGCCCTGGTACATGTAGACAAACCAGGCACACAAAACAATCAAAGCAACGCTCCAGTCACATCCTCATCGGAATCATCACAAAACGGCATTGAATCCATAACATCAGTCTCTGCAGCCGATTCGCTTCTGAATGTAGTGGTGGCTGTGTTTTCGTCGGGTGGATCCTCAGTCTGCACTCTGAAGTAGACCACCGGCTTGCCCTCAACATCGCTAACAGTTTTCGTCTCGGCAGTATTTGCCTTCTCCTCTTCTTTCTCCGAAATATCTGACAGAGATCTGCTGGGAAGGGTGCTCAGTTCCATGCTCTCTGGGCGCGCCCGCGGGGGTCGAGGTATGACTGTCCCGCCTGAGGGCAGGAGGGGACCGTTGGCCTTTCTCTGGTAGAACAGCTTCGCCCATGGAGGCGTGCCTGGCGCCGGAAGGTAGTAGGAGGAGCGTCGACAACTGGATGACCGACGACTGTCGACGCTGAAACGCTTCCGACGCTCCCTGAGTAGTTGGTCTGGAAGGGGTTTTGGTGTATTTAGAGAAAATTTGCATACAGCTCCTCACCCAGCACTTGGCGCGCGGCGCTCACTTCGTGTCTGGCGTTGAGAAGTCGGTCAACTGCCTGCTCCACTATCCAGTGTTCTTCATCATCATCCATGTAGTTCATGTAGGCCACCATGTCAGGCACTGAAATTTGCATACAACGGGGTGGACTGGTCATGGTTGAATGGGACGCGTTCTATGCTGTGCTTTCTGTGTTTTTGTTCTTGTTGTTTTTTGTTCTGTTCATACATGTAACAAGCGGTCTATTTTGTTCTCTAAGAAAGTTCAGGTTTTTCTAGAATTTTCTCTCCTGTTCTCACCATAGGCTTTAGGAATTTGAGCAGCGAATTTTCCGGTCTGTTCTAGAATGGCCACTTGCGCCAGGTGATTCATGTCCATCGCCTCAATGACGTGCGGGTCGATACCGCATTTCCGGCCCACCGCACGCACCAAATTGCGCACTGATACTCTGAAATTGGCTGCCACCCTTCTTGCCGGCACGGCCCGCTAAACTCTGATTACTTATTCGCTCCGAACCACACCATCACGTTGGCAGCGTTTCGCAACCTCCGACCCACATTGTGCAGACGTTTGAGGTACTCCGAACCCATGTCCATTGCTATCAGCGCTATGGCCAGACCAACAGATGCGTAGATCATCTTGAAGGGCAAGAAGACCATTCTGGAATAGTTATTAGACATTCTCTCACTGTGCGATTTAGCTTGTTTTTAAGTCAACTGTAGGTTTACACTAAGCCTAAGCTTGAAATGTAGAAAACACAGACGGGAATCGAACTCAGAACGTTTGGATTTACAGACCAACGCAGTAAACCACTACGCTACAGTGCCTAGAAGAGCCAGACGTTTATCTCGATAAAACATGCTTGTTTAACAGCGAATTTTGCTTTGAGAAAATGAAAAAGTGCCAGCATGTGTACCAATACTTCCTGACTCAACCAAAAACAGTGAAATGCATGCATTGCTATTCATTTCAGAATCCCTACCTTCCATCCGTGAGAGGTTTGACATCTCCACCAGTGAGGGCAGTGAAAACAGTGTACATAGATCCAATGAAACCGAGTTTGGGGTTGGTCACAGTCAGTAAAATGGCGCCAAAGACCACATAGCCCAAGAACCAGCAAAGAATCATTGTGCCACTCATTTGAACTGTGTTTTCCTCCTCCTCATCCTCCTCATCACCAACCAACTGTGACAGTCCGGCCCTTCTTCTTTTGTACTTCTCAATCAATCTGCACACTGCCTCTTTCATATGTGCTCCGATATTTGCATACAACAGCATGCAGAGTGGAATTCCAAACAGTGCAAAGACGATACAAAATGCCCGGCCGAAACTGGTCTTAGGCATGTACTCGCCATAGCCTGAAAACGTGATTTACGATCGTTTTGAGCTACTACGATCTGGGGTCAACTTTAGCTCTTCTCTAGGGAAGTGTAGATAATAAATGGACCAGCTGACATTATTTAGCTGTATTGACCTTTTATGTAGAATTTGGCAGAGCGCCATCGAAGTTTGAAGATCGTTTAGCAGACGTTCTCTGGGGAGAGCGTTGCAAGCTCGATTTATGGAGGTGATTTGGCCGAAATTACCCACCATTATAAGCGGCAGTGCCCAAAGCCAGCACGGCCTCTTTTAGCGCGCTCCAATCTATTTTCTAGAGCGCGTACTAGAGGCTAAATTTAATTAGCTGCCCGCATAGTGACTGAATTTACATACAGATAAACACTGCTCAAAAGAAGCTTGGCGCAACGGATCGATGCAAAAATTTGCACAATCGCAGCCATCTAGGCCTAAAAATCTATAGAAGTAAAAATTTACATACTACGGAACCGGAGCCAGTTAAACAAAGGCGTGCGTGGGAAATACTGAAATTTGTATAAACCTGTCTTTCGTAGCTAGAGACTCAAAAATTTGCATAGAACGGGACATTCATGTAACAGGTCATCCTACGAAGAAGGGAGGGTGAGGATTAGGCTATGGCGCCGACCGGTTTGGGGGTCTGATACTGAATTGTAGGGAGGTTGGGTACTAAAAAGTGCTGGTTTGCTGCCGATTCTAGAAATTTTGGTGTCTGAAACTCAAAAAAGTTTGTACAATTTGCTCAAAAAATTATTACTTAACAGCAAATAGGGGGCTCTGTACGGAACGGCATAACTGCCAAAATTTGCATAAAGCGGCACAAACCGTGTGTGGCCATAACGGTAATGGAGAAGAGTACAGAATGACTGAAAGTCCAGTCCAGCGGTCTGACATGAGGCGCCACACAGCGCAGCATTATGAAGTGATAATTGTTGAGAGAAGAAGCTCTTTTCTGACGCGCAGATGATTGGAGATGTCTGGAGAGACAATTTTCGATCGTTTTGAGCAGATTTCTTTGTACTTGCCGCTCCGGTTCGAACTCAAAATAGGTGAAGACCAGCCCTCCGATGCAGGCGTGACCTATGACGATGAGGGCAAAGGTCAATTGCACACACAGTCCCTTGTGCTTGGCCTGGAAAATTTGAATACGACGGTACATAAGGCCGGTTAGAGCGGAGGAGAACGTACTTTGTTGTCCACTGACATGGGCGTGTTTTTATAGAAGTTCTATACTTAGCTATTGATTTTAATTTTATCCCAATTAACAGTTGGCCGTGGGTGTGCTATCACGTTTCCGAAACTAAAAGGCATTAGTCAGTTGGCAAGAGAACAGCCTGCTGACTGGTGAGTTATCCAACGAACCTTTGTTCTTGGCCAGTCATTTGGAAGCCCGTAAAAAAGTCAAACTACTGACTTTTGTTAGGCCCGCAAAACCACTCGCGCTCACATTTTGAGGGCTGGTATCAAGGGCTTTTATGATTGAAAAAATATAAAATGATTTAAACAAGCTAAGGCTAATTATTAAAACAGTAATCATATTGGGATCTCTGTCTATGTTTTAATTAAAACGTCACCACTCACCTTAAAATGTAATAAAGACATAAGCTTTTGAATAAACATTGAAAACATAGCTCTATCTACGCACAGTACAGTAGCGTACCCAGACGTGTACTCTTTCCCTAAAGGCGAATTTACAAAATTCCTTAAAGATTTTAACCCATCTTATTTTTTGTGCCCTCGTGGGCAGACATGAGCTAGCATTTCAGATAAGGAGGAGGTATATTTTCGAATCCTATGGGGGGTAGCGGCGGCTGATGATAATGGTAAGCAACAAAATCCGAATCTTGACAAAAATGAAGAAACTTATTTTCCCCAAGCTATTTATTCTCAGCTCATTTTTACCTAATCTAGGCATACTTTTATCATAATTTTTTTCTATACAAGACTCTTCCGAAAAATTCCTGCGCGGGGTAGCGGCGGCCTGATTTGGGGGCCGGTCAGATCCTGAGGGGGTGGATACGCCACTGTATCTATTCGCCATTTGCACGTATAGCTCATAAGAATTGTTTTACGGTTGCCGTTAGCGTGCAAGAAACTCCCAAATAAGTCGTAAAATCGGCGCAACCTACAGCTCCCCAAGGTGAGAATAAAAGCGCTTACAAGGCAATTGAACAGACAAATGGCCAGTCGCTCATCGAGACTTCGCCAACAGGCTGTCAACCTCTCTCTAACTTTCATAACACCAACACCAACAACAAGAATAGACTCTTACAAGACACTTCAGCAGCGCGCTATCAGAGGTAGCAGCAGCAGCAGCAGCAGAAGAAGAATGGCGTTTGGCGCGGGGACTGGCCCTTAGACTGGATCGAAGGAGAGGCGACGTTTGAATCATGGCCGCGATGCGATTGGCTCAGGCAGGCGAAACAAAGCCCCAGAGTTTCGGCCGTTTTGCCCGGCCGACCATCCGTCAAAACTGTCCGCTCTTCGGCTTTTAACACGTTCTTCTAGCCTTTCTAAAAAAGAGTTGCCGCCGGCAGAAGCAGGCAGCGGCGGCTTAGCTGGGAGTTTGACGATGACATGAGCACTGGAGCCCGGTTATTTATGTGTATTGATCGTGAATTTGAAATAAACATGAATACAATCAGAGCCAATGAGGCCCCGACCCGACTGCTTCAATGGCTCTTCGTCGGCGTCTCAACAACGAATCGATTGACTGCTTCAGACTGAGACGTCACTGTTTTACTGTCTTTGCACTTGTACAAGAGCCTGGTCAATTATAGTTTTGGTTTGTTATGTAAGTGTATAAAATTTGAGTGTGTACAAAATGCATAAAATTTGAGTCGCGTCCATAGATGGCTTTACGTACCCGTGAAGGCAGGGATGCCTACCAAATTAAAACTTTGAATTTGAGATGGCATGGTACAGTACTACTGAATTCAGTTTGAATTTGGTTGGTATGATTTTGGTATGAATTTGGTACCGCAGTGGTAGTTTGCTGTGATAATGTCACAGAAGCCTTTGGAAATTATGCTCAATCTACCTTTCTTCAGTTTTTTTAGAATCAAAACATGCAGGAAGGATTGGGAATATATTTTGACGGATTCGAAAAGTGTTATAAATATAGCCAACAAGCTAGTACTAAAATGAAAAGGCCTTACCAAAATGATATTTCTAGTACTAAAATTATCTGCTAAAGGCGTTTGATTTTGATATGGTATGGTATAGTACAGAAGTTGTTTTGAATTTGATTTGGTATAGTACTAGTACTTTTGGTATGGTACATACATAGGTCATCCGCCGAAGGGGGAGGGGGGTGGGGGGGGGTCTGGCGCCGGCTTTTGGGAGGGGGGTTGGGTACTAAAAGCACTCAAAAATCGAAAAAATCGCAATTTTTTGGCTAAAAATCGCCAAAAATCGCTAATTTGGAATACAGCTAAAAAGTGCTGTTTTGCCTCAAATTGTAAAAAATTGCAAAAATTTACTCAAAAATTTACCTGCCAGAAAAATGGGAGTGGGGGGGTCGGTGAAATCGTCTCGGGGGGTTCCCATCCGGGGGGGTCTGGGCTAAGTCGGGTGGGGGCAGACCCCCCAGATCCCCCTGTTACATGTACTGTATGGTATGGTAGGCATCCCTCCCTGCGTGTAGGTGGTTGCGTTATCTCAACAAACTTCGTGAGACGCAAAGCACGCCAACCTTTTGTTTGAGTAGAGGCACATAAATAGACTGAACCTGACAATCTGCGAATCTAATTCCACTGTGTGTCTGTCGGTTTTGTCTATAATCTGCGTAATACTTTTCTTGATGGACCAGTTGGTGGATCGAACTTCAAAGCTGCTTGAGAAAGTGAAGAGTGTCAGACTCTTCTCGTACTTGTGGTTTTGTTGCCAATTTCTCCGAGCTTTCTCGGCTGCGGCTTTGTGCTTTTAAACTTTAACGCTACCGTAGGACCGCCGCTAGACAAGATTTACTGGCTGGGTCGGCCGCACTCTGTCGAATCTGTCAGACACAGGTAAAAAAGTAGCTTGAATTGTTTAGTTGAATATTTTGTACCAGTACCTAGGCTAGTGGCACCATATATGGTACAGGCACCTATGGCCATGGGTAGGGGTACCACATATGGTTCCACCTCAGTCCGCGAACGTTGGGTACCATATATGGCGCCACCAATACCCTAGGTACCGGCACCAAACGGCGTTAAGTGCGAGACTGTAATAGGTAGCCACTACCATGTGGATAGGTAAAGAATTTGAACAAGACAAACGTAGAACACATGAATAAAACAAAAAAGTCTGAACAAAATTAAGGAATCTGAGTGAAAGTAAGCACTGTGAATGAAACTGAATCTGAATGTGAAACTAGACAATTTCAATAAAACTGAGGAACCTGAATGAAGCTAAGAGGAATCTGAATAATACTAAGGATCTGAATAAACTTAAAGGATTGTGAATTAAACTAAAGAATCTGAATGAAGCTAAGTAGGATTTGAATTACACTAAGGAGTCTGAATAAACCTAAAGAGTCTGAATGTAGCTAAGAGAAATCTAAATACGTAACACTAAGTGATCGGAATGAAGCTTAAAAGAAACTGAATGAAACCTAAAGGCATCAGAAAAACTAAGGAACCTGAATGAAACGCAAAGGAATCTGAATACAACTTAGGAATCTGAATGAAGCTAAGAGGGATCTGAATTACACTAATGAGTCTGAATGAGACTTAAAGGAATGTGAATAAAAGGAATCTGAATAAAAATAACCTGAATAAACCTAAAGAATCTAAATGAAGCTATATAGGAGGAATCTAAGCGATTGGAATAAAGCTTAAAGGAATCTGAATAAAACTAAGGAATCTGAGTAGAACTGAGGAATATGAATAAATCTGAGGAATCTGAATGAAGCTAGGAGGAGTGATCTGAAGCTTAAACAAATCTGAATGAACCAGACAAGAATGTGAATGAAAGTGAGAGGGACTGAATGGAATCGAAAGGATCAAAATGTAACAAAAAATCTCAATAAAATGAGGTAGGAAATTAAAATAAAACTAACAGAAATAGATAGATAAGAAGTCCAAAAACTGTTAACATGTCAAGATCGATGGACTCGCATTTTCAGCGTAACGAAAAGCTGCGAGCGTATTTCCTGTGCCTTGAGCTGGGTCACAAACAACCCAAACGACCAAAACGTCAGCTCCCTTTTTGAGATTTGTCCCAGCTATAAACTCAATTGGCTACTGAAAAAATACAGGAACGGCCATGTCGATTGGACCTACGTTGATCTCGTTTTTCATGGGGGTGCCGCACTGCACTGTCAGCAAAAACGGCACCAGTGTTCGATCTATGGCCGACTGAAGTTCTACCTACTCGCCATACAAACCTATCTCGAGTCAAACAGACAAACGCGAAAGCATTTTCCCAACTTTTGTCCAACGTATCTTGAGAAATCACTGGGACTCTGCTACCTCTCACAAGCAAAGCAAACTTTTGGAATCTGGTTTGGATACATTTCAGTTGTGGTTACCATACCAATCGCAATGATAAATATGGCCATTCTCAGACAAACGTTGAAGAAGTGTACGGGTGGTGCTTTGTACTACCACGTGGCAGAAATGGTCAGTGATGCATTGCTTGTAATCTTACAGGGGGACACATTGCAGCAAATTTTTGATCACATTAGTTACACAAATTTTTTCTGTGCGCAGTTGGAACAAGTGAAGTTGTCTGAAACGCTAACTGGCTTTTCTGAGTTTCTGGGCTTTTTTAATCAGCTTTGTCTGTTAGGACTCTTAGCTGACAGGTTCAATGCGCTAGCTTGGCCCTTCGCTTACAACAATTTGACTGTTAGAGAACATAAAGCACGTGCATACATGGTCATATTTTACATGTTCATTGCTGCTGTTATTTTCTACTTTCCTTATATTCTATTCCGCAGTTTTCTTACCGTGCTATTTCACTGGAAAACGCACTCAGTTGAGCCGGAAATGCATGAGAAAATCTATTCAGTTGTACATTCTTTTTATGCACTGGTAGGCTTTTTGCCTATTCCTTTGCAAATTGTGTGTGCAGTTTTGGTTTACAAGCTCTACTGGAGTTTTAGTCAGAAAACCAATCTTGGTCCAGTTTCCCAAGAGGAAATGGTACAGATGAAAAGGCAAAACAGGGAGAAACAATTGTTACTAGGAGGAACTGTTGTGTTGAATTTAATTACAGCTTTGGTGCGTGCTATTGTGATCAGTTTTCTCGGATTCTACAAGTTTAGATCAGCTCGTAAGCCTTGGTTCGTGGTTTTGGCAGAAATGCTGCTGCCTTTGGTTACTTTTCTCAATGGCAATGGGGCTTTGATTATTCATTTGTGCTGTGTCAGTTCGTATCGGGCTGCTTTTAAGAAAACTTTGCTTGGTAAATGTTTCTGTATAGGAGAATAAAGCTTGTAATTATTTCTGCAACAGCTGCCTTTTCCTACATCAAACAGTATGTTTGTTTAAATTTTGAAAATTAGGATTTCGGATTGGCATAACTAAGGCCTAAATCTGACAAGCTACGATTTTTCCAGAAGCTCTCTTTTTATTTTGACAACACTGTATAAGATTTAGCTGTTTAAAAAATTGTTTTTTTTTTCAAAAGTTATCATTCATGTTCATTTGTTCAGGAACAAGAACATTCGCCGATTTTTCCAGAAGTTCTTTCCAGCGGGCAATCGTACTGCTTTATTAAGCCAAACGCGGGGATGCGCATAGTAGCTGGCCACTTCGTTTCCTTTCTTGTCTCTCTCTCCTTTGAAGTGCTCCGGCCACTCAAAAATAAACTGGGCCTCCAGAGGAGATGCGACCAACAAAAGAATTGCCACCAATACCAAATGCACCATTTCTAAAAATATACCATCTAGTAAACAACGTACGTTCAGAAATGGTGTACCTAATTTTTGTTCTATACGAGATTGGCCTGGAGCCTAGTATATCGCCAGCTAAACCAAGCTTTCTATGGATCGTTAAAGAGCCCCTAACTAGTAGAAAAAGATTAGCGTTTTTGTCCAGCCGTTGAACGCTAACAAACGAGGACGACGAAATTTATTGCGCCAACGCAATTTGGTATTGGATTTATTCTGGAGACGGCGGTTTTAATGAGCTTACAAACTGCTATCTCATTTCTCAAAGTACATATTTACACAACATTTAGAAAATAAATAATATACTGGAAAATATTTGAAGAAAAAATATCAACATCTGCATCAAAGATTAGCACTGGTGCTTGCTGTCAGTTTCTGCTTAGATCGCGATTCAGGCATTCGATTTCGATGCTTAGCCCATTCCTGCTGATAGACTGCTAACAGTTTTCTTGGATCTCTTCTGATATTTCGACGCCCCGCGTGGGTGTAAGATGCTTTGCGGATTGCTGAAAATGAGCTGCGGATAATTTTTAAATTATGTGACCGACCGACCGACCGACCGACCGACCGACCGACCGACCGACCGACCGACCGACCGACCGACCGACCGACCGACCGACCGACCGACCGACCGACCGACCGACCGACCGACCGACCGACCGACCGACCGACCGACCGACCGACCGACCGACCGACCGACCGACCGACCGACCGACCGACCGACCGACCGACCGACCGACCGACCGACCGACCGACCGACCGACCGACCGACCGACCGACCGACATAATGCACCATAGAACAGCATAATACAAAATAACAGAAAACAAAGAACACAGCAGGACATGGAACAGAACAGAACAGACACACGACACGCACCACGGCACTGCATGGCAGAACCGAACAGAATGCAACATTACATACAGGACAGGAAAGAACTGCACACAAACTGCGTCATGGCACAACCTGAAACAACACAACACGACATAATAATAGCAGTTACCGGCATTGCATCTATCAAGAAAGTTCTTGTCTAAAATGAAGTTGTTCACTGTGAATTTCGACTGAAAATAGATTCACTTGAATTAAGATCAGAGTGATTGTCTTCCTCCTCTCCAGGCCCATCTCTCCTTTGACTGGGACCAGCTTCTAAATCCTTTTCGGCAACTGTTTCCTGCTGCTGCTCTTTGGCTACAGAAGTTTTCTTCCGGCAACTGGCTGCTATCTCACCTTTCTTGGTCATCTGCAGCCACTTTCGGGCAAAGGCCGAAATCTTCCTCGGTTGTGGATTCTCAATGTCTTCCACTGTATTTTCCTTTGCTTTCTCTTGCATTTCTTTCAATTGTTGCGCTTTCAGCTTTCGACTGGCAGCCAACCACTTATGAGAGTGGGCGTAGGTCCTTCTGGAAGCGCTGTTCTCTTCCAAGCAGTTGGTTTCGGGAACAGGGGGCGGAGCTTCTGCTGAAGGGTCGACCGGGTCGGGAAAAGAAAGTCGTGTTTTATTCAGCCATTTGCGAGCCAAGTTGGAGAATTTTCTGGGCACCGACGATGGTGACTCAGTTGCACTCACAATCGTGTCGTCATCAGCGTAAGCGATTTCCTCCATAATGCTCGATTTGGGTGCTAAAGGAAATCAGTAAGTGCCAGACGAAAACCAATGTGGCCCAAAAATATGACAAGACAACTAATTTGGACCACTTTAGTAAATTCTCCGGTTACTGCTACAATAACATTCTGGCACAATAACAAAGTGTTTTAATGATTCCATTTTGTTTAAACTTGGACTACTTTGGTATTCTTCAGTGTTTCAAGTTAGACACGTTTTCAAATCCTGATACCAAATGCGGACTCAGGTGGATGGCTGGTTATACGTTGATTCTGCTTAGCTTCGTGGTGAGCTATGGCAGATTCGACTAAATCGTCAATGTCCCATCCAGATAGGAAATCCTCCTCCCAGCCATACTGCTTTCCGATTGACTGCACAAACTCTTTGACTGAGATTCTAAAGTCAAAATTGATTCAGTAATTCAGAAATATGTCGTATTTAACACCTCTTTGAACCGAACCAGATCCAAGTATTGGCGGCATCTTTAAGTTTGCGTCCGAAGTTGTGCAACTTTTTCAGATAATTTGAGCCAACATCGATGGCCACCATTGCGATTCCCATGCCCAGTAATGCATAGATTAGTTTGATAGGAACCAGTAGCAAACTAAAAATCAGATTGCTTATTAGGAAACTTCTGGGAACACGAAAGAAAGTAGAACAGATTTGGTGGAACTCGAAAATCTGTTCTTTTCAGTTAATTGACCTACCTGCCAAAAGCCATTCTGCTAAAATCTCCTCCAGTTAGAGAAGCAAAAACGTAGTAAAAGCCGCTGATCAGTCTAATGCGGCCGTAGTGTATGAACATGAGACACATCCCACCACAAAATACGTAGAAACAAAACCAAATTAGGACAAATGTACTGGTCACTTCAACTGGCTCCTCATGCTCTGTAGTTGGTTCCCGATGGGAGCGGCGCCATCGCAGAAATTTACATGCAAATTCTGACATGAATTTGCCCAAATTTGCCACTGCCAACATGCTTAATGGAATTCCAATTAGAGCGAACAACATACTGTAGATTTGACCGGTTTGGGTGAGGGGCTCGAAGAATCCATACCCTGAAAGCAGCCATTGTGATTGTGAAGAAAGAAAGAAAGAAAGAAAGAAAGAAAGAAAGAAAGAAAGAAAGAAAGAAAGAAAGAAAGAAAGAAAGAAAGAAAGAAAGAAAGAAAGAAAGAAAGAAAGAAAGAAAGAAAGAAAGAAAGAACGAACGAACGAACGAACGAACGAACGAACGAACGAACGAACGAACGAACGAACGAACGAACGAACGAACGAACGAACGAACGAACGAACGAACGAACGAACGAACGAACGAAATGAATGAATAAACAAATGAAACGAATGAATGAATGAATGAAACGAATGAACAAACCACGAATGAACCAATGAATGAATGAACAGTGAAATAAAGAAATGAAAGAGGAAAAATAATGAATGAAGAAATGAAACGTCCATACCTACAGTAGTCATTACAGTAAAGGCGTACAGTACACTGTTGGCATAGGACCAATGTGCCAGTGGTAAATGAGGAGCGACACAAATTTCCAAGTATTGATCTTCATTAATTTGACTGTCGTTTGTGCACCGTATTATTTCTTCGAAAATTTCCATTTTTCGTCTGGCCGGACTGTCTCTCTCGATCAAATAGAAGAAAGCACCACCCAAAAATGCGTAGCCAATGACACTGGCCATAAATGACACTTGAATTACAATCGGATTTTGAACTATCTGAAAATACAACTAAATTTAGTTTGTGTGTTACTCGATAAAGTTTTATTTTCTTGGCTTTACGAGTCATCCACCAGTCTCCAGTAGAAAACGAAAATTAAAATGTAAAATTTAGAGTTCAGTGAAGTTAGTAAACAGTAAACCGAAATTACCTTTGTGAAGCGTCGACACATGTTGAGTCTATGAAGTCTTTCAGCTTCTTCTTTGCTTTCTGCCACCGTCAAACTACTGTTGTTTCTTGACAATTCACGCTCTGTTTCCATTTTAATATGCAAAAGTGGGCGAAATATTTAGCTTGTCCAGTTGAGCACGATTTATGCTGGCTCAGTCAAATGTCAACTGAGATTTATAGATTTCTCCAAACACTGCTGTCCAAACCAAATAGTAGTAAAGGCACAATAGACTATAGCGAGCAGTTAGACTATAAGCTAATCTGTAAATTAGCTTTTGATTTATGCAATGAGCCAGTTGAAGCTGCCAAACGAGAGTGTTAGCCGCTCGGGCTCCACTATCAATATTAAACGAACCGCTTATAATAAGCCAACGCACACGTAAAACGGCTTTATTAGGGCATCGTAAAATCTACTACCCATAGTATTTAGAAGCTCCAACCGAACAAACACCCAGCTTAGTCAGACTTTGCGTTTAGACAGATGCTCGTATTTTTGCCATTCTTGTTTATAGACGTTGAACGATTTCTTCGGGTCGTGTCGAAATCTAGATCGTCCTGGCTCGTGTTTATCGGCTGCTTTAACAGCTGTGCTGTGTCTTCTGGAGAAGGTCTGGGGCGCGTGAACTGAAATAAACGCCTTATAAAGAAAGCCCAAGTGGCTGGCAGGCAGAATGGCTGTACACTAGTCCTGTAATATAAACAACTGTCAATGTCTCCGCAAATGGTTCAAATTCCACTCAGCTATGGAAAATACAGAATGTCAAGTGTTGCACGTTTGATGGTTAGCTGCGCACGTTATGTAAACAACGGAATTCAATTCAACTAAATTTCAAGCAAATATAGTGCCTTATACAGGGTGTGTCAAAAAAACAACCCAGCAGAGTTTTTGCTGTAGCAACCGCAAATCTCAACCGATTTGAATGAATCCTACTTTAAATGAAAGATAAATATATTCTTGAAAGACAGGTGAAGGCCCTATTAAGATGCGATGCTTAGTTCCTGAGACATTTTCCTTCAAACTCAAAACAGAGATTTTGGCAGTGAACAAGAGCGATTCCGTTGCACTTCACAACAAAACGGATTCCTACTGCTGAGGGGCAACAAGACTTTTACAAATGAAGTAACCAAGCATGTGTGGCACCAGAGAAACCTCGTTACGTTAGCCCTGAGCAGTAGGAATCGGTTTTATTATGAAGTGCAACAGAATAATAAAAATCGCTCTTGTTCATAGCCAAAATCTGTTTTGACTTTGAGTGCAAATATCTCAGGAACCAAGCATCATATCTTAATAAAAGCTTCACCAAACTTTCAAGAATTAATTTATCTTTCATATAAAATAGGACGCACTGAAATCGATTGAGATTTGCGGCTGCTACAGTAAAAAACCTGCTGGGTTGTTTTAATCTCTGTTGTGCACTGCCAAAATCTCTGTTTTGATTTTGAAAGCAATTATCTCAGGAACTAAGCAACGCATCTTAATAAAAGCTATACCAGTCGTTCAAGAATTTATTTATCTTTCATTTAAAGCAGGATTCATTCAAATCGGTTGAGATTTGCGGTTGCTACAGAAAAAAATCTGCTGGGTTGTTTTTTTTTTGACGCACTCTGTATAATGTTCAATTCAATGTTCTATCGTTCCTACCGGGTGTAGAAGCTCTAGATCCAGATTCTGAGCCGGAGGCGATTTCTGGACCAGGCGGATACTCATAGAGCACGGTTTCCTGCTCAGGGGGCGGGTCCACAGTCAACAGAGGGGTGGAGTCAGGTGCCATTGGAGGAATATCGATTTCCACCGATGGGGAGGATCGATCAGAATGTACAGTCTCTTCTACAGGCAGTGCTACCGTAACCGAATCCTGCAGTACCGATGGACCCGGCTGAACATCAATTCCTGTCTCCAACTGAATGTCATTTTGCAGTTCAGAAGCTGATTCTTTCTGCTGCATCGCCATTTCAAAGTGATGCACTGAATTGGCAGAGCCTTGCAGTACAAAGCACGGGTTGTTGAGATTTCCGGGAATCAGCATTTCACGCTCCGGTGTCACGATTGCTGGAGCTAGTTGTTCGGTCTTCAGCAGTGCTGGGTCCAGCTTGAAGCTGAGGTTCTGTGGCACTACTGGGTCAGAGGGCACCCTCGGGCTGTTGAACGCAGATGAACTACTGTGCATTGATGGCGAACCTGATGATATGCTGTTCTGAACTGAGTCCTGGTTTTGAACTGAAAACGGTCTTGGGATTTTGAATTTCAATTTTCAAGGTTCTACTGTATTTAGACGTCAGATACTTTTAACCAACAGATGTCAACGTCCTACCTGACTCCACACCAGGTTCTGGGTCGGGAGAAGCCTCGTTGTCGGTTTGACTGAGTGCATTACTGACCAGCAGGTCAAGATCGATGGCGCCAATCACTTCCTCATCAATCCCGAGTTTTCTGCCCACCACCTTTACAAGATTTCCCACTGACAATCTGAAGTAAGCATTTTCTGCATTTTGCCCACATGTTTCGCTGCACCTTTTTCCGCCGAACCAAATCATAGTGTGTGCAACATTCTTGAGTTGCTTTCCAAAATTGTGCAGCTTCTTTAGGTAAGCTGAGCCAGCATCCATGGCTATGGTTGCTATGCAGATTCCGATTGAAGCGTAGAGCAGCTTCATCGGCAGTAAAGCTATACTGAAAAAGTTGAAATGGCATATTTTCAATGGAACTTGAACTGCTTATGATTTTATAAATGCTGTGCTTGAAAATATAACTTATTTCAGCCCCAAATTGTGAAAACTGATCAATTTTCATTATGTGAGACTGATTTTGTAGTTCGGTAATGTAGGCCATCTAAATTCAGAAAAATATGAAAAATGTGCAAAATTGGAAAATAACTGTTCTAAAATGCACAGAAACATAAGAAACGAATACTTGCCCTCCAGACGCAAGAAGCCCAAAATCGCCACCAGTAATAGCATTAAAAGTGAAATATAGAGCACTGATGAAGCTAGTGTGCTTTAGAATGAGCACAACTATAGCGCCCACTATAGCATACAGCAAAAGAGCTGTCAATACTATAGCACCAGAGAGTTCAATATCGTTTTGCTCTTCTGCATCATCATCAGCGGCCCGTTTGCGTTTGTACCAGACCAGTGCTTTCAGTGAAATCTCCTTCAAGTAAGTACCCACATTGGCTAGCACTATTAGATTGAGAGGTATGCCGATTAAGGAGAATATAATCCAAAACAGTCTACCACCTTCGGTTAAGGGACTATAAATGCCGAATCCTGAAAGTTTTCATCAAAGCTGTGTAAACGTCTATGTAAACAACGTACCAACAGTGTTCATGACAGTGAAAGCATAGAATATAGAATGCAGTGGAGTCCACATAGCAATATGGACATGGGGAAACAGACAGGAGTCCAATAAACCGTCAAAAGATGCATTTTCCATACAAATTCTGATTTCTTCTCGAATTCTCTTCTTTTCCATTGAATGAGTGTCTTTCTCAAGAGCTGAAAAAATCAGACCACCCACGATGCCGTATGTTACTAGCAGTAGCACCACCAGCAGATGCAAAATGCTGGGGTTTCTGGCCACCTAAATAAGACAAAAAATGGAAACGTGCAAAATGGGGAAATAACTCACCAAGTTCATGAAACGAGCGCACAAATCACCGAATTTCATTTTGGCGTAAAGCCGTCTAGACCAGAGAGCAATCTTAGACCAACATTAAGTTGACAGTGAAATTGCTGAAGTGGAACGAAGTGGGGCAGCCAGCCGGGTCCGCAGATTACAGAGGCTTCCAAGAATCGATGAGTTCAAAAATAATTATCATTACAAAGCATTCGCGCAGTATATGGCAGTTGGATTTTAAATGCAGCACGCCAGTAAAATCGAAAAGCTAAACGTTGGCGTCCACACTAGGGAATTGAACTATACACAGGGCCGGACTAAATGCCAGATGCAACTAATGACTCGTTCAGCTGGCAATAACGCCATTATTTTAGCTGTTGATTAACTTTACGATTAAGGAACTGGTCTGGTCTGTTTTTTTTGGGCCAGTGCAACAGAGCAGAACCGGGGCTGGTCGCTGTTATCGAATTGAGAAGCTGACAAAAGATTGCTAACGCAGTAAAATGTGCTGCGGGTGAATAGTCAAAGCGCAAATGGGATTTTCGTGTGACGGATTGAACTAACACAAGAGAGGCTTATTATTGAATTTTCATGCATTTCTGGCAGGTCCTAGGTTTTTGGAGTGAGTTCTCGGTCGAGTTTTCGCGAATAGATGCTCATATTTGGCCCACTCCTCTCGATACACTTGGTAGCTTTTGTTAGGGTCGTGTTTCTGCTTCGCTCGTCCCGGCTCTGGCTTATCCACTTCAACAATGGCGACTGAAAATTTTGTTTATAACTTTGTTTGAAGCTAGAGTGCAGTAATACCTTGATCCAACTTCTCTGTAAATGATCTTGCTGCATCTGAAACTAAATGTCTTAAAATAATATCAAGAATGAATTCTTGATAAAAAGTTCTGTTTGTTTTTAAAGTAAGGGCTTGTAGACCACAAAAAATACGTAACACATGCAAAATGTGTAAATTATGGAAAATTGAAAGACTTTATGCAACACTTTTTTTCGGTCGACTTGACTCATTTTACAGTTTTAGAAACTTTGTAAGTAAGGAACAGGATTCTCTGCATACAGTAGGTGGTTTCTTTGAGAACAGATACCGTTTGTGTGAGCAGAAATATCCGAGGAGCCAGAGTGGACTTCATATTCCTCATTGACCGTTATCTCGACTTCAGTTGGCTCTTCATCTTCACATTCCTGCACTTCAGAACTGACTGAAGGCGCTTCAGGCTCATCTATAGGTAATTCATCTGTGTCCAGTTGAACTTGAGGCTCATCTATGAGCAATTCAGGTGCACTTCGTGGTACTTCAACTACATATATGGGATCCGGAGTAGGTTCTTCAGGCACATGAGGTTCTGGTGGTGGTTCCTCAAAATCAGGAACCGGTTCTGCTACTAGCTCAACTGCTTTTTCCTCCTCTTCACTCAAAACCTCTCCCAGGAACTGTGTTATTTCTTCATTATTTAGTCGTGGACTTTGGTCTGTAGAGCGATCTGCAAAGTTATTGACATCATGATTTATCTCACTAAACATCATATTAATTAACCATCGTTTTGATTCTCATTAAGAGCGTCTTCCACCAAGCAATCGATATCGATCGCATTAACTGCAGCCTCAGTTGCCCCCAATTTTCTTCCAACTGCACGCACCAGTGTACCAACGGACATCCTGCAAGGATTAGTGGTCACAGCTCAGCTCCACTCTATGTAAATTTTTATGCTTGCGTTTTGGCCCCAAACCAAATCATCACAGCGGCGGCATTTTTCAATTTTTTGCCGAAATTGTGCAGCTTCTTCAAATAATTAGAGC
This sequence comes from Sabatieria punctata, assembly GCA_030248155.1. NCBI lineage: Eukaryota > Metazoa > Nematoda > Chromadorea > Araeolaimida > Comesomatidae > Sabatieria > Sabatieria punctata. The sequence goes on along the minus strand of JASANB010002990.1, from coordinate 19,814 downwards.
CGACATCTATGGCCACAGTTGCGATGCACAGACCAAGACAGGCGTAGAACAGTTTGACAGGCAGTAATAGGCGTCTGAATTAACGATTAACGAAAAAAATGGTATGAAAATACGAAAATATTATGCAACTCACGCTCCAACAGACAAATGACCAAAATCACCTCCGGTGATAGTGATAAATGTGAAATAGACAGCGCTTATGTATGATGTGGACCGTATGAAGTACAGCACGAGGGCCCCTGCGCAGGAATAAAGCAGCATTATGAGCAGAACCAATGGTGCACTCAGCTCTGCGGGAGACTGGTCGCGTTTGAATTTGGCGCCTTTATACCACTGCAGCGCAGCTATACCGGCCTCCTTGAAATAGTTTCCGGTGTTGGCGTGAACCAGCAGGTTGAACGGAATTCCAATTAAGGCAAACAACACATAGAACAGTCGACCACCTTCCGTTAACGGAGAGAATTGGCCAAAACCTATAAGAAAGGACGCAAAATGTGCAAATTTTGAAAAACATGCAAAAAAAATTTTGTAAAAATATGGAAAATATAGAAAATTTTGAAAAACGATCAATACAACAGAATAATAATGTAGTAGAATGTATGTACTTACCTACAGTGTTAACAGCAGTGAACGCATAAGCGATAGAATTGACTTTATTCCAAACAGGTACAGCCATTTGAGGTAGCACGCAGAAATCAACAAATTGCTCGTGACTCATGGAAACATTGGCACACTTTCCCAGCTCTTCTTTCAACTTCTGCTTTTGGTTCACATCAGAATTATATTCCATCAACCAAAATATTAGTCCGCCAATGACAATATAGATCAAAAGAACTGTCTGAACCCCAAGTTGCAGCAGCAGTGGGTAACGAGCGAGCTAGAACGTCTGCAGCTTTCTAAAACTAAAAGCACTAGCTGAAAGAAACTTACAACCACTGCGCTGGTGCGGTAGATCTTTGTGATCGCCATAAACAGACAATTTAGAAACAAGCACATTTGGTAGAGCTAAACGAGCTACCAATTTTGAAAATGTCCGCTGCCAGCCAACAGGCGCCTGTAAATTGATGTTACCGGCCTTCCTATAAGCTTAACGTTAATGAAAAGCCATTGCTAATTACACTCTCTGAACCAGGGAGCCCCAGAACTTGATATCTAATATAAATGCAGGTCCAAATTGTCAAAATATACTTAAAAGACAATAAAAGAAATTCATCTCAGGCAATCACGGGTGTATGTAGCAGCGAAACATACAGAAGAAAACCATCGAAACGTCAAAAGACTTAAAATTATGAGCACTTGAAAGGATGTTGCCAGGAGAAGAGAACTTGTAGCAGAAAAGAGAATCGGCGTTACCACATGAGCATCAAAACGGGGCCGCGTCTGTGCCTGATGATCACTGGACTAGGAGAAACTGTTGATCAAAGTGAAGGGAACTTGAGGAGAGTCTTCTCGGCAAGCTGAAGGTTGGCTCGAAGGTTTCTCGGCACCAAATGAAGAGAATTGTATTGGGAGAAACAATATTACTCACAGTCAAACAAACAAACAAACAAACAATAATGAATCATATTATCTACAGTAGTTAATCACAATCTTTCAGTATGTATCCCCAAAATGACGATACTCCATATGGAGTACATTTGGGAATATGGGAATGCTATGAATTCCCAAGGCAAAAAATCAATGATGATGAAATAGGTGCTTGATTCCCAGGCCTGGGAATAAAAATGGCGTATAATTCGTTTTTTTGCGAATTTCTTGGGAATTTTGGAGCTTGAGAATTTAGCAGCTGACTCATTAGCCCCTCAACTGTTAAATTCCCAAGTTTGCTTAACAGCGCGTCAGAGCGAGTCCGGACGAAACTGCGAATTCTGAGTCATCACCGATTTTAAAAGAGCTGGACGGTCGCGAATTTGCAGAATTCCCAACCTCTGTTTGGGAATCAGCTAGAATTCGGGGCCACATAAAAAGGGCGGAAATTCTAGCAAATTCCCAAAGAGTCATCTGGGAATTGTATGTGAATCAAGATTCACTGTCAAGGCGGTAGTCGCGAAGGAGGTATTCCAGTCAGTAGGTGAACGAAAAGGCTAAGTGTTCGTCTAAAGGCATTAATTTAAAAGTATTCTATAAAGTGAAGAAAGCGTTATACTGGTAATTCAATAAAACTAGCTGACTGAGTAATTTTTGCTAACAAACTAACAACACTGCAGAGAACAAACAAACAAACAACACAGCATGAGTGAGCTTCCATCACTGCTGACTGAGAGACACCAACTGGCAAGACTGCAAGTGCTCCTACATGTAGCATTAGGAAAGCCCAATTACCGGAGAGTGCTGCATAGGGACGCCTCCAGATAGCCTACCCGGGGTGTACTAATTGCCAGTTTCTGCAGTTTTAGTTTAGTTTATTCATTAAGTCCGAACAGAACAATAACACGGCAGATCAAGGGGACGGCTAGTGCCTATTTCCGCTTAATATCCAACTCCATAAGCTTTACTATTCTGAGAGTTTTTAGCGGATAGCAGGTAACTGCAAGCGTCTAGTCGACACTTGGAATAGTTTCAGCGAACCCACAAAGCGGTTATTCCATTATATTTTACAGTACAGTTCAAAAAAATGTAGCACTTAGTGGTATCATCTGATCCAATCCGATGTGGTGGGGGCCGTACGATGTATGACCCTACGATCAGACCTGCGCAGTCCATTTCGCGAGCCCCTCAAATCGTCATTGACAAGCCATTCCAGAACGCAGACACAAAAATTGCCAAAATCGCCTGCAAAACAGCACTTTTTAGCTGTATTTCAGCCCAAATTAGCGTTTTTTGGCGATTTTTAGGCCAAAAATTGCGATTTTTTTCGATTTCTGATCGTTTTTAGTGCCCGACCCCCTCCCAAAATTTTGGCTCAGACCCCCCAACCCCCCTCCCCTTCGGCGGATGACCTGATCCGATCCGATGTGCGGGGGGCCTTACGGCCTGCGATCAGACTCGAGGTCCATTTCGCTTCCCCGTGATTCGTCATCTCGGACGTTTGCCCTTCTTTCACTGCAAAGCCACTCCTAGCCATGCTGTTGGGTGCCAGTTGCCAAGAGAGCGGCTGGCGTTGTGACGTCATGGTGCTGTCAGCTCCCAAGGGGCGCCCCCGCGAGCTGCACTAAACCGGTCTAGGCCTTATTGCTGGTCTCTCAGACAGCTCCAGATGTCGTTGATCTTCTATTTCCTCCAACACAAGCATGCTTTGGGGAGCGCCTTTCGTTGCAATGGCAGATCCAGTCCGTTCCCATTTACCTACTCGCTGTAACCAGCTTTCGGTGGTCTAGGTGAGGCTTTGTGCCCACGACCAACTCTTTGCGCCAAGAAAACTTTTGCCGACCAGTGGATGAGCTCACGATGTCGCGCACCGTGGCTTTGCGGCCTAAAACACTACATCAACTATGCCGACACTCAGTGGTACTTCAAACAGGGAGGTATTTCTATAAGGGATCTGGAGAAGGTTCTGCAGGCACATGAGGCTCCAGTGGTGGTTCCTCAAAATCTCGAACTGGCTCTACTACTAGCTCAACTGCTTTTTCTTCCTCTTCACTCCAAACCCCTCCCAGGAACTCTGTTATTTCTTCATTATTTAGTCCTGGACTTTGGTCTGTAGAGCGATCTGCAAAGTTCATCCTATTGACATCATGATTTACATCCGTAAACATCATATTAATCATCGTTTTGATTTTCATGCAGTGCGTTTTCCACCAAGCAATCGATATCGATCGCTTTAACTGCCTCCTCAGTTGCGCCCAATTTTCTTCCAACTGCACGCACCAGTGTACCAACGGACAACCTGCAAGGATTACTGGTCACAGCTCAGCTCTGCTCTATGTAAATTTTTATGCTTGCGTTTTAGCCCCAAACCAAATCATGACGGCAGCGGCATTTTTCAATTTTTTGCCGAAATTGTGCAGCTTCTTCAAATAATTAGAGCCGACATCTATGGCCACAGTTGCGATGCACAGACCAAGGCAGGCGTAGAACAGTTTGACAGGCAGTAATAGGCGTCTGAATTAATGAAAAAATTAGTATGAAAATGCGAAAATAATATGTAACTCACGCTCCAACAGACAAATGACCAAAATCACCTCCAGTGATAGTGATAAATGTGAAATATACAGCGCTTATGTATGATGTGGACCGTATGAAGTACAGCACGATGGCCCCTGCGCAGGAATAAAGCAGCATTATCAGCAGAACCAATGGTGCACTCAGCTCTACTGTAGATTGGTCGCGTTTGAATTTTGGGCCTTTATACCACTGCAGCGCAGCTACACCGGCCTCCTTGAAATAGTTTCCAGTGTTGGCGTGAACCAGCAGGTTGAACGGAATTCCAATTAAGGCAAACAGCACATAGAACAGTCGACCGCCTTCCGTTAATGGAGAGAATTGGCCAAAGCCTATAAGAAAGGACGCAAAATGTGCAAATTTTGAAAAGCTTGCAAGAAAGAAAAATTTTGCAAAAATATGGAAAACATAGAAAGTTTCGAAAAACGAAAAACGATCAATAGGACAGAATGACAGAATAATGATAATAATGTAGTAGAATGTATGTACTTACCTACAGTGTTAACAGCAGTGAACGCATAAGCGATAGAATTGACTTTATTCCAAACAGGTACACCCATTTGAGGTAGCACGCAGAAATCAATAAATTGCTCATGACTCATGGAAAGATTGGCACACTTTCCCAGCTCTTCTTTTAACGTTTGCTTTTGGTTCACATCAGAATTATATTCCATCAACCAAAATATTAGTCCGCCAACGACAATATAGATCAAAAGAATTGTCTGAACCCCAAGTTGCAGCAGCAGTGGGTAACGAGCGAGCTAGAACGTCTGCAGCTTTCTAAAACTAAAAGCACTAGCTGAAAGAAACTTACAACCACTGCGCTGGTGCGGTAGATCTTTGTGATTGCCATAAATAGACAATTTAGAAACAGGCACATTTGGCAGAGCTAAACGAGCTACCAATTTTGAAAATGTCCTCTGCCCAGCCAACAGGCGCCTGTAAATTGATGTTGCCGGCCTTTCTATAAGCTCAACGTTAATGAAAAGCCATTGCTAATTACACTCTCTGAACCAGGGAGCGCCAGAACTTGATATCTAATATACAGGGTGTGCCAAAAAAAAACAACCCAGCAGATTTTTCGCTGTAGCAACCGCAAATCTCAACCGATTTGAATGAATCCTTTTTTAAATGAAAGATAAATAAATTCTTAAAAGATTGATGTAACGGTTATTAATGTACTCTGCTTAGTTCCTGAGATATTCACTCTCAAAGTCAAAACTGTGATTTTGGCAGTGAACAAGGGGGAATTTTTCTTTTTCCGCTGCACTTGGTAATAAAACGGATTCCAGCTACTGCTGAGGGCTATTGGAGGCTTTACTGGTGACACAGAAACTCGGTTCACTTCAACAGTAAAGTGTCATTAGCCCCCAGCAGTAAGAATCTGCTTTATTATGAAGTGCAACGGAATCGCTCTTGTTCTTTGCCAAAATCTGTTTCGACTTTGAGGGCAAATATCTCAAGAACTAAGCAGTGAATCTCAATAAAAATTGCACCAATCTTTGAAGAATTTATCAATCTTTCATTCAAAAAAGGATTCATTCAAATCGGTTAAGATTCATGGTTGCAGAAGTAAAAAATCTGCTGGGTTGTGTTTATCACTCTTGTTCACTGCCAAAATCTCTGTTTTGACTTTGAGGACAAATATCTCAGGAACTAAGCAGGCTACCTTAATAAGCGGTACATCAATCTTTCAAGAATTTATTTATCTTTCATTTAAAAAAGGATTCATTCAAATCGGTTGAGATTTGCGGTTGCTACAGCAAAAACTCTGCTGGGTTGTTTTTTTTGGCACACCCTGTAAATGGAGGTCGAAATTGTCAAAATATACTTAAAAGACAATAAAAGAAGTTCATCTCAGGCAATCATGATGGGTGTATGTAGCAGCGAAACATGCAGAAGAAAACCATCGAAACGTCAAAAGACTTATAATAATTATGAGCACTTGAAAGGATGTTGCCTAGAGAAGAGAACTTGTAGCAGAGAAGAGAATCGGCGTTACCACGTGAGCATCAAAACGGGGCCGCGTCTGTGCCTGATGATCACTGGACTAGGAGAAACTGTTGATCAAAGTGAAGGGAACTTGAGGAGAGTCTTGTGGGCAAGCTGAACGTTGGCTCGAAGGGTTCTCGGCACCAAATGAAGAGAATTGTATTGGGAGAAACAATATAACTCACAGTCAAACAAACAAACAAACAATAATGAATTATATTATCTACAGTAGTTAATCACAATCTTTCAGTATGTATCCCCAAAATGACGATACTCCATATGGAGTACATTTGGGAATTTGGGAATCCTATGAATTCCCAAGGCAAAAAATCAATGAGGATGAGATATGTCCTTGATTCGCAGGCCTGCGAATTAAAATGGCGTATAATTCATTTTTTTGCGAATTTGTTGGGAATTTTGGAGCTCGGGAATTTAGCACCTGACTCATTGGCATTAGCCCCTCAACTGTTAAATTCCCAAGTTTGCTTGACAATGCGTCAGAGCGACTCCGGGCGAAACTGCGAATTCTGAGTCATCAGGGAATTTAAAAGAGCTGGATGGTCGCAAATTTGCGGAATTCCCAACCTCTGTTTTGGAATCAGCTAGAATTCGGGGCCACATAAAAGGGCGGAAATTCTAGCAAATTCCCAAAGAGTCATCTGGGAATTGTATGCGAATGAAGATTCACTGGCAAGGCGGTAGTCGCGAAGGAGGTATACCAGTCAGTAGGTGAACAAAAAGGCTAAGTGTTCGTCTAAAGGCATTAATTTAAAATTATTCTATAAAGTGAAGAAAGCGTTATACTGGTAATTCAATAAAACTAGCTGACTGAGTAATCTTTGCTGACAAACTAACAACACTGCTGAGAACAAAAAAACAAACAACACTGCATGAGGGAGCTTCCATCACTGCTGGCTACTGTTGCTAAGTAAATTTATTTTAAATATAATTAAATTAAAATTTACTTACCACATGCCCAGAGAAATATAATTAAATTAAAATTTACTTACCACATCTGAGAGAAATTTAATTTAATTATAATTTACTTACCACATTTAATTAAATTAAGTATATTAAGTATAATTAAAATAGGCCTGATTTTGGCGGCTACCATCTTCAGCTTTGCTTCCAACTAAGCAAGGATGCTATAACTGTTATCTAGAATGAAAACCAAACGAGGGTATCACAAGTTAAGTCAACAACAGACATGGACAAAGGCGGCTGAGTGGTTTACCCTCGCAGGCTCTGACCTACCGCTCCTCAGGCTACTGCTACCCCCTTCACGATTTTTTGGAATAATGTTATGATAAAAGTATGCCTAGGTTAGGTGTGGATGAGCTCAGACTAGCTTATTTCAACCTTAATGGAAAAAGCCAAAAACCTTGATTCTAGCGAAAAATCGGACTTTTTGGCTTACCATCTCACCTCATCAGCCGCCGCTACCACCTCCAGCCAGCCCCTCAGATTTTGAAAATTTATCACCCCTGCCGAAATGATAGCCCGTATCTGTCAATAGTAATAATGACAGTTCGTCAGAATTTTAATAAGAAAGCCCCAATCTTAAGTGGCTTTCCAGTCAGTTTCTGCTTGCATCCACAACAGATAAAGACAATGCCTGTGAGACTGACCATATGCTATCGCATAGCAAAAATGGTTGAAAAGTACCTATAGGCACTCTTAGCTCGGTGGATAAATTGGAGTAGTTTGTTTTGTGGGAGATTAAGAGAAACAAGCGCAAAGACAAAAAGGCGGTGGGCGGGCGGGCGGAAAATTGTACAGTAAATATACCTTGCAATTGAAAGGTATAGATACCGAAAAGCAGGTGCTCACGCAGCACTTGCATGCTGCCAAAAAGGTTCAGCAATAGCTAGGCTTCTGTAAGTAAATTAAGTATATTTTAAGTAAATTAAGTAAATTATTTTTGGTAAGTATAATTTACAAATTATAATTATAATTAACTTTCCCTGTTCTCGTAGAAATTTAATTTAATTATAATTTACTTACCATATAATTTACTTGTATTAGTAAATTTCTAAACAATTTAATTAAAATTATAATTATAATTTACTTAGCAACGGTACTGCTGACTGAGCGACACCAACTGGCAGGACTGCAAGTGCTCCTACATATAGCATTAAGAAAGCCCAATTACCAGAGAGTGCTGCATAGGGACGCCTTCAGATAGCGTACCCGGCGTGTACTAATTGCCAGTTACTGCAGTTTAGTTTAGTTTATTCAATAAGTCCGAACAGAACAATAACACGGCTGATCAAGGGGATGGCTGGGTCGTTCGACGGGCTAGTGCCCGACCCCTATTTCCACTTAATATTCAACCCCATAAGCTTTACTATTCTGAGAGTTTTTAGCAGATAGCAGGTAACAGCAAGCGCCTAGTCCACACTTGGAATAATTTCAGCGAACCCACAACGCGGTTGTTCCATTATATTTTACAGTACAGTTAAAAAAATGTAGCACTTAGTGGTATCATCTGATCCAATCTGATGTGGCGGGGGCCGTACGATGTACGACCCTGCCATCAGACCTGCGCGGTCCATTTCGCGACCCCTCCCTGAAATCGTCATTGACGCTGTGCCCTTCTTTCACTGCAAAGCCACTCCTAGCCATGCTGTTGGGTGCCAGTTGCCAAGAGAGCGGCTGGCTTGGTGACGTCATGGTGCTGTCAGCTCCCAACGGGCGCCCCCGCGAGCTGCACTAGACCGGTAGAGGCCTTATTGCTGGTCTCTCAGACAGCTCTTGACGTCGTTGATCTTCTCTTTCCTCCAACACAAGCATGCTTTGGGGGAGCGCCTTTCGTTGCAATGGCAGATCCAGTCCGTTCCCATTTACCTACTCGCTGTAACCAGCTTTCGGTGGTCTGGGTGGGGCTTTGTGCCAATGACTAATTCTTTGCACCAAGAAAACTTTACCCGACCAGTGGATGAGCGCACGATGTCGCGCACCATGGCTTTGCGGCCTAAACCACTACACCAACTATGCCGACACTCAGTGGTACTTCAAACAGGGAGGTATTTCTATAAGGGATCTGGAGAAGGTTCTGCAGGCACATGAGGCTCCAGTGGTGGTTCCTCAAAATCTCGAACTGGGTCTACTACTAGCTCAACTGCTTTTTCTTCCTCTTCACTCAAAACCCCTCCCAGGAACTCTGTTATTTCTTCATTATTTAGTCCTGGACTTTGGTCTGTAGAGCGATCTGCAAAGTTCATCCTATTGACATCATGATTTACATCCATAAACATCATATTAACCATCGTTTTGATTTTCATGCAGTGCGTTTTCCACCAAGCAATCGATATCGATCGCTTTAACTGCCTCCTCATTTGCGCCCAATTTTCTTCCAACAGCATGCACCAGTGTACCAACGGACAACCTGCAAGGATTAGTGGTCACAGCTCAGCTCCACTCTATGTAAATTTTTATGCTTGCGTTTTGGCCCCAAACCAAATCATGACGGCAGCGGCATTTTTTAATTTTCTGCCGAAATTGTGCAGCTTCTTCAAATAATTAGAGCCCACATCTATGGCCACAGTTGCGATGCACAGCCCAATCCCAGCATAGACCAGTTTGACAGGAAGTAGTAGGCGTCTGAATTAATGAAAAAACATGGGATCAAAATATGAAAATATTATGTAACTCACGCTCCAGTAGACAAATGACCAAAATCACCTCCGGTAATAGTGATAAATGTGAAATAGACAGCGCTTATGTATGATGTGGACCTTACTAAGTACAGCACGACGGCCCCTGCGCAGGAATAAAGCAGCATTATCAGCAGCACCAATGGTGCACCCAGCTCTGCGGAAGACTGGTCGCGTTTGAATTTGGCGCCTTTATACCACTGCAGCGCAGCTATACCGGCCTCCTTGAAATAGTTTCCGGTATTGGCATGAACCAGCAGGTTGAACGGAATTCCAATTAACGCAAAGAGCACATAGAACAGTCGACCGCCTTCCGTTAATGGAGAAAATTGGCCGAAACCTATAAGAAAGGACGCAAAATGTGCAAGTTTTGAAAAAGTTGCAAAAAGTAAACGTTTTGTAAAAATGTGGAAAATATAGAAAATTTTGAAAAACGAAAAACGATCAATAGGACAGAATAATAATGTAGTAGAATGTATGTACTTACCTACAGTGTTAACTGCAGTGAACGCATAAGCGATAGAATTGACTTTATTCCAAACAGGTACAGCCATTTGAGGTAGAACGCAAAAATCAATAAATTGCTCGTGACTCATGGAAACATTGGCACACTTTCCCAGCTCTTCTTTTAAGGTTTGCTTTTGGTTCACATCAGAATTATATTCCATTAACCAAAATATTAGTCCGCCAATGACAATATAGATCAAAAGAATTGTCTGAACCCCAAGTTGCAGCAGCAGCGGGTAACGGGCGAGCTAGAACGTTCACAGCTTTCTAATGCTAAAAGCACTAGCTGAAAAACTTACAAAAACTGCGCTGGTGCGGTAGATCTTTGTGATTGCCATAAATAGACAATTTAGAAACAAGCACGTTTGGCAGAGGTAAACAAGCTACCAATTATCAAAATGTCCTCTGCCCAGCCATCAGGCGCCTGTAAATTGATGCTGCTGGCTTTTCGATAAGCTTATGTAGCTTTAATGGAAAGCCACTGCTAATTACACTCTCTGAAGCATGTGCGAATTGGACTTGGTATTTTAGTCGTTTGCAGGTGGTCCAGTTGACAAACTGCCAGCTCTGCATCGGCTGGTTGAATTGTTCTACGTAATTGCTTGGATTAAAGCTTTAAACTCAGTTTATGTACCCAGAAGACTGCGCACAAAATGCATATAACAGTCTAGATTATGATTGATGAAGACCGCATTCATTTATGAACTGCTTCCAAATGGGGGGAAAAGGCCATCTTCCGTCTACCACTGAGTTAGAAAGAACCGTCGTTTATTAAAAAGCGGTTACACAAAACGGATACTGTATTCGCCGTGATTAAAAATGGCAGAAAGCCTTCCGATTGTTTGGGCGATTATAGTAATTTTAGCTAAGCAAAGAGCTACATTTGACATGGAAACTCTATGTGGTAAGGGGCCGTCTATAAACGACGTCGTTCCAAAATCCCGATTTATCGGACCCCGTCTCCAAATAATCGCCTTGCGTCGTTTCTGGGGACCCCTCCCCTAAGGCGACGTCGTTTTCAGCTTACCCCCCCCCCCCCGATAAAAGTGCAGTACATGCAGTACTGTCATTCTTTCTTGTTGCCATACTGTATAATGAATTGAATAGATCACTTCATCCACTCACGGAAACTTTTCTGTATGTAGAAATATTTGACAGAATGTGCATAAATCGAAAATAATGCAATCGAAGTACCCTAAAATTCCAAAAAAAACCAACGCCGTTTTTTGCTAACCCCCTCCCCCTCCTGGTGCGTCGTCTATCGTCTCATTTCAGCCGATCCCCCTCCCCCTCTGAAATGACGTCGTTTATGGACGGCTCCTAAGTGACCCAGAATGTTGACCTCTCTTTGAGCAGCAAATTCGAACCATGCAAATAGTCAGGGAAATTCCGAAGCAATTTGACATTATCACAGGGCACAATGAACCGACAAATAGTCCTTTTCTATTGACACGTACTTGCGCGCGCCAAATTTTCTAAGGCCGCGGCTCTGCCCTTTTATGTGTGTCTGTAGCCGTACTGCCTCTAAAGATGCTTCCAACAAAACTTTTCGAAGTTCGAATTAGATCTGCGCTTTTCGTTTCATCGATTTTGCCGGCGCTATCCTGCTTCATTTGCATGGCTATGTCTTACTTTTTGCAATACGAAAAGATTCTAAATCTGACTTGCGCATTGAATGGCAACAATATCTTTCCTGCGCTTTCTTATTCTATTGGTGTTTATGAGCCTCAGAGATATTTTTGGTTGCTGGTGATTTTCGCACACTTTCCGGTGCGAATTTTCTATGGATTTATGTACATGAATTTCTATCTGAGCTTTTGTTATCAAGTGCAGCCAAAAAGATGGTATCGAGTATTTGCTGTTGGACTCAATGTGGACAATTTTGTTGAATCGTTCAGCTTAGTGGCTGTCAGCATTTTTGACACGGAAAAAGCCTTTGGTGAGATACAAAACAGTCCAAATTTGCATATTCAAACATATTTCAGCTCCTCATTCCTTCTTTTTTGGTCTCTGGTTACTATTCTTCTGCTTACATATGTTCAATGATATAATTTTGCACCACCATTCAGGTTGGAGAAATCTTTCTTCATCAGTAAGTTTGTTTATTTATATTTCTGCACCGCTTTATGCAAATTTTTGCAGAGCGAGTGTCTGTTCCGCTGGAAACTGTCTCTGTTTATTGGAACGGTTACAACCATTTCCGTGCTGATGTTTACTTATGTTTTCTATAAAATTAACTGTTCCAACCTTGCTTACGCGGTTTTCACAATAGCAGAGCTGGCAGTGGTAGTTTTGAATGCCAGCTACAATTTTCTGCCTTATTGGGAAATGCCGAATGCCAAACTGGGACTGTTTGCCAGCGATTTTCAACTGAAAGAGACCAGAAACGGACCACCGATGTGTAAACAGTTGCAGAAGCTGGAGAATGTTTGCACAAAATGTGAATTGAATCAGATTCAGTAAAAGAAAATTCTACTTTACCCGTTTATTCACTGATATGCACAAGTTCCCAAAGAAAAAGGTCAGGTCATAAACAGATGTTACTCAGCGAGCTCCTAGTTTCGCTGTTTCTGTCTTTTTCCAGCACTTGCATGTCTCTCAGCGAGTTCGCAGTATACAGTCTAGCAGTGTGATCTTTGATGGCCAATCTTACAGTTTCTCCGAACTTCCTGGACACCGAGGGAGAGAGCAACGGGGATCTAGTGGGCGGAGTCTCTTGCACTCTCTGCAAATTAACGCTGAACCTCTTGTGGTGCTGACCAATTGAAGTGGCATGTGTGGTGTGATTGGCGTTGGTCGAATGAACAGAAGTATGCAGAATGTCTCGATGAAGTGTCTTGCGCTTCAGAATGTCGATCAGTCTAGCTCTGAAGTGTGTGCTGGAGGAGCAGAACAGAAAGAAATTCAGTGCTTTGCCAGTGATGGCCAAGCTATTGGAGATTGGCCCTAAAATAGCTGACAATCTTAAGCAAAACAGACAGATAGGCATTAAAAATGGACTTATGCGATGTATAGCAGGCCATACTGACTCAAAACTGTTAGAAAAACAATAGAAAAGACCAAATTTGGCATGATAAAACAAAAATGCAAACTGCTGTAAGAAAAATTGCATATAGGGTTTATGATGGAGCCTGTCAGGCACTGTTTCATGCCTGTTTCGTGATTTATATCTATGTAACACGTGCATTTCTGGTCTGAAAAGACTGAGGAAGGCGCTAGAAAGCGTTAGGAATCATAAATACTTGGGCTGTTGTTTTTTCTGCGATTTAGGAAAAAAACCGAAAAAAAACTGGAAAAAACAGGCCGAGGTTTTTTCGGAAAGATTTCCATCCCTGATTTAAGCGCACAAACGTTGCCTTATTACGCGTCCTATTTTTCAGATTTCAGCTCAATTTCGTTACAATTGGCGGAAATCATAGCAAAAAGTCCATTTCTTAGTATTATGCTACTTACCCAAGTAATAAAAGGCATAAGGCATTCGATGTTTGAATCCCTCCACGTAATGCCACATGAAAACCACGGCAGAAGGTAAGTTGGTGCAGACAAAACTTGCCACAACCAGCACCACCATTACGGTCACCTTTCTTTCTCTGGTTTTCAGCAGCGTCGGCTTTGTGGCGGCTTGAAGTGCACTGGACTTCTGTCGACTCACTTTCATCATGTTTCTATGTTGTTTCTTGAGAAAGTAGACCAGCGCAACGTTGCAACCAATCATGATTTTCATGGGCAGCACAACGTGCAACGCAACCTGAACTATGGTGGAAATCTTAACGTAGGTACTGTACTGAACCCGGGCCGTGTAGCTGCTGGCGTTAAAAGTTATGTTTCCACGGCTCCGCGTAACGCTGGTCAAAACGTATTTGTAAGCTATGTAGTGGTAGAAGGTTAGGACGAAGGACAGCCCGAAGACGAGCAGAATTGTGCAGACCAGACGTCGGGTTTTCCAGTAGTTTTTCACGTGTAACGGCATCTTGATCGCCATCACGCGTTCTACGGTCACGGTTAGAATCAGCCTAAAATTGGTTTCTTTAGTTTGAAAAACTGTCAAACATGATTGGAGAAAAGAAAATCGGAAAAATAGGTAGAGATGAGTTGAAGACAAAAGAGACAAAAGTGTATAGAATGAATAAAATACTTATAGGTAGGTAGTTAGTTAGTTACAGTAGGTTAAATTCGGCCGAAATAGCTTTAGGAAACCGAATTTGGCGTTTCCGCTGCTGTATTTAAAAGAAATCGGTGTTTTTACAAGTAATTTGTGTCATTTTTTGCTTGTTTATAGCACTAAAACTCAGAAAGAGTTGTACGTAGCTCCACTCTATCAACAAAATTGGCTCTTGAATCTAAAGAGCTCCTCAAATTTCAATGTTTCTCTCAAATTCTGTCTTGCTTGATTTCAAGAATTTGTTTGAAAGAAGAGTTCTATTTTGATTATCAGCGACGCACTGTAAAACCGAATTTTATAAAATAAAAACAAATCTGAATAACTATCAGAGACACTTAAGATCAGGGTAGGGTAGTTTCGGAACAACCTCGGCCTGTATTTTTTCAGTTTTTTTGGTTTTTTTTTAAAACCGCGGAAATCTCCAGTTAAAATTCCTTAGCCTAAGCTTTCTTGCGTCTTTGAATGCCAAAAATATTCGTATTTTACAGATACAAATGGAGAAACAAGCATTGAACAGTGCCCAGGAGATCCCAAAAGTAAGCGCTATGTCCAAATTTAAACACCGATCTGAGTTTTTGCCCAATAATGTAAAAATCAGTCTTTCGTGCTGTTTTCTAACTGTTTTGAAACAGTTTTGGCATATTCATAAGAGGCATATTATAACAGGTTTGGCATATTCATTGGTCCATGAGAGACCATTATTTGACTAAAAAATGACTGCAACTGGCTATTTTTGCTTGAGTTTCTTCCGCAAAATATGTTTTCCCCATCCTTGCAAAAAACCCGTTTCTTAGAAAAAAAAGATTAAGACACAGCTGCTTCAGTTTTTGTCCTATTGCAGAAACATGCGGTTTTAGATTCCAGATAACCAATAGACAGTATTACAACGGGTTTCTTTACTGAGTTATAAACCAGAAACTTTACCAAGTGGAGGCGACGGAAAACCAGTTGGCCAGTCCGGTGAAATAGTTGTTAGTGGCGTAATGTAGACGGGTGAGAGAGGGTCGGCTATTTCTGGGATTAAACCAGACCACCAGCGATTTATTGGAACAGGCGTGCAGAAAACAAATGTCCGAGAAAGCCATGGCAGCCAGAATAAGGTTGGTCTTCGTTCGCATCCCTTTGCTCAACAGAACCACCAAATTCAAACAGTTGCCGAAAATGCCCATACTGAACTGGATGGGAAAGACGTATCGCTCCAAAAAGTACATCACTCTGAACGCTCCCGACAGTGACATATCTGCAAACAATGTGCCGCTTTGAGTTTAAATAGCGCAAAGGAAGGCTGTCTATTTTAGGGACTTGTTCTTTCTAGGTACATTCGTAACAGTAACAAAAGGGATTAAAACAGTTTATATAAACTGTAGCTGCGATCTCAGCAAACAATTCTTCAAATTGGTATTTGAACTGTTCCACTTTTATCGAAACTTCTAAATACGAACCGTGTTCATCGGAGATGCTTCCTATACAGTTGAAAAGCCACTGTTTGACTAGCCTAAGCTGACAACAAATATTTGAACATGACGTTATAGAGCCCATTAAAATTCTATTTCCAGCAGTGCAGCCAAGGGTTACCTAAACTACAACTGTTGGTAAGTCCACCTAATAGGTAGGGATGTAACGGAATACAAAAATACCGAATACCGAAGCGGATTTTCGGAACCGAATAATACCGAATATTGATGACTCGCAGGCGCAATTGCAAAAAATATTGTGCAACTAATTTTTCTTGTTTTTGCTATACTTTTTGGTGCTAGAAAAGCTGTAGAGTGACGTATTGTTTGGCTGCTATGATATTTATCCATGCCTAAAACTAAAACAAGCCCTATTTGGTGCTTCGTTACCGTCAGCCCTACAAGACCGCGTGCAAGAATAGCAGGCAAACAATTTGAAGAGGCGTGACTCAGGCCACAAGTGCGCTGATTAATCATGTGAAGTCACAGCACAAAGACACTTCCGCGTATGTATCCTCCTATTATCGGCCACATGGCGGAGATTTCATTAAAAACTTGCCCCTAAGCCTAAGCCTAAAACCGAAGCTCAAAGTTCGGTTTGACCCCTGGTTGGGCGAATCGGCCTTCTCAATATCTGCCATGTGGCGGACAACAGGATGATATTTACGCGAATCACAAACGTTGGAGGAAGGGAGTATCCAGTAAAGCACCGCAGCTGGCAGCTTAGGGTCGGATGACCTGTTACATGTATGTCCTAGCTAGGTTATAAAATCAAGTCTCAAGTCAAGTCAGTTCATTTCGAAAATTTTAGTTCCAAGTTAAAGTCAAAGTAATTTTCAAAAATTCTTCTGCTCTAGGCTTACAGCAGGGTTGTATATTTTTCCGAAAAAAACCTCGGCCTGTTTTTTTTCAGTTTTTTTCCGGTTTTTTCCTAAATCGCGGAAAAAAACTCCAGCCCAAGTTCTGAGTATCCTAGGCTGGTTTTATGATTCCTAACGCTTTCTAGCGCCTTCCTCAGTCTTGTTAGACCAGAAATACACGTGTTACATTGATATAAATCACGAAACAGGCATGAAACAGTGCCTGACAGGTTCAGTAAGCCTGTAAGCCTTACAGTAAGACTCCATTCTATTACCAGTTGTCTGCTTACATATAACAACTCCGGGCCGACATGGGGGAGGGGGTAGAGGGTTTCTTCAGGTGGGGGGGGTCGAGGGGGTTTCGCCCAGACGGGGGTCCCAACTTTCAAAAAACTCCAAAACGCCTGGAAATGCGTTTTTAGCACGATTTTTTCAGTAAGGACGCTAAAAATCGCTATTTTGAGCTACCAAATAGCGTTTTAGAGCTAAAAACAAGCAAAAAATTAAAAAATGGCATCCAAAAACACCGATTTCTCTTCAATATCAGCAGTGGAAAGGCCAAATTCGGTTTCCAAAGGCTTTTCAAGCGAATTTTAGGCTAAAAATTAGTGATTTCTGAGCCAGTTTGTTAGTACTGGTAGTCACTACTAATCTTGTATTTTTTGGTCGGGGGTCCCTTAACCTCTCTCGGGGGTGAGGGGGTTTGGCCTTTTCAGCTAGGGGGGTAACCCCCAAACCCCCCTAGTACATGGTTATCTGAGTATACTGTACGTACACCACATACCTTTTCAATCTGTATTTGACTAATAGATCGTCCTGACATTCGAGAAAACAAATTCAGGAACTGCAAATGAATTTAGGAACTACGTACACTTCCTACTGTTTCGTTATTGTCAGGACATGAGAAGTCTTTGATGCCTCTTTGTAAAATTAACATCGAACGATTCAAAGTTTACATCTTTGCCTGATGCTGAAATTTACTTAGAGTGCCCTTTACTTCCTTCTTGTTAAGAAATCGGGTTTATCTTAAAACCTGAACGCGGAAGTAATCAGGCTTTTTGATCGAATACACTAATTAATGTAAGACAAAACGCTACTCAATTCTACAAGTAAATGATCAAGAATGTTCATGCTGCGCCCGTATATGTATACAGGTTGTGCCTTGAAACACCAAGTTTAGAAGCTCCAATATGCTTACAGCAGCTACAAACCTATCAAATCAAGCATTTTACCAAGATTACGCAGGTTTTAGAACGATTCTTGAACGACCTGAGTTCAAAAACTCCATATTCATTAGTTATCTTGTAAAAATATACACCAAAACACACCATTAAAACTGACTAAACCCTACTTTCTGACCACCTGCTATAACACCCGGGTCTTATAATCGGAAAAGAAACCCTGTTATAAGACTCGGGTCTTATAACCGGAGGGGTGTTATAACGCTTGTATATGTACAGTCAAGAAATCAGAGAAATAATCTTTTTCTTTAGTCCCCATTGCTCGTTGTGACCTGGTTTGAAAACTATTTGGTATTATTTTGTTCGGAAAATACCATTTACTATTTGATAATTGGTATGTTTTATACCATTTGCATGCCTAGATTAAGCTCAAGTTCTGGAAGAGGGGATGCGGTGCTAAAACGCTTACGAATTCTAAACAAATCGCAATTTTTGGTTAAAAGCTAAAAACGCTAATACAGCTAAAAAGTGCAGTTTAGAGGCAATTTTTAGTGTCTGAAGATAGAAAAATCGCAAAAATTGTAAAAAAAATTACTTGTCAGATAACTCGTCTACCCGATCGGGGGTTAGGCTTATGTCGGGTGGGGTGAGACCCCCCTGTTAAATGGATTCAGTGGGTTCAGGAACAAAACTCTCCAAAAATTTGAAGATTTGAAAAAATTACTCACTAAAACTGCATATTTTACGATCAGAATGAGTTTTAGAAAGCTAATTTTCTCAGACTCAGCAACCTATTTCAAAATTCTACCTATGTACACGCACCCGTTTTACAAAATCTAATTACTGCGCTGCTACCGTACTAGCGATTTTTAAAGGAAAATCAGCAATTTTACTGTAGTTTGTTTACCATTCTAGGAGAACTCGGCCTACCCTCAATGTCAGAGTGTTAAGCGTTCCAATCAATCGCTTACCTCGGTTCAACAGCTCTGCAGTTAAGCGCGGCGGGACGTGAGCAAAAGGGCGCAATGAAGCTGACCGTAGGGGTAAGTAATTTGTTCAATTACCTTTCCTACAGCTACAGACTCGGCCCTAACGAGTTTTAGCGCAATTAAAGCTGCTTTTTGGTGCCATTGCGGCGCCATAAACTGACCGGTACGCTCTGGGGAAATCTGCACTTTTGCGCCTTATTGCTTTTATCGCGGCGGTGGGCCGAGAAATTCAGCGCTAGACAGTAATCGGCATAATTTTCTAATTTGCACGGCGGATTGGCATTTGAACTGGGAGTTAATCGGCCTGAAAAGCCAGCCACCGGCCAGCCGCATAGCTGATTAGGGTACTCTAACTTAATTGCCGCCAGAAATAGTAGACGCTGTGCGGCAAAATCGAAGTTCAATTAGAGGGCAGTTTTTGAGAGTTGACAAATAAAATAGAAACTCTACCTTCTCTGTTTCAGACTAGTAGGCCCGGTTTTATGGCTCTCACATATGGTCGGACATTTACGAGCTATGTCAGCTTTTTCTTGAGGAAATTGGGAACACGCGAATTCTTAATCAATCAGATTTGAACGGTGGAGCTTTTATTGATTCGGTCGTTAGAACAGTGACTGATATGTAAGAAGTCTAATTCTCTGCCAACCCAACCGTAGCGCAATTAATTTTATATGAACTCAGAGTCATTTGTAACTTGGTTAAGAACGGCTGAAATGTGCCACCGTTTCAACAGAGCCGGGTGGATGGAAAATCTGCTGCATACTACAGGCATGTACGTCAGTGCTGAAATATGCTGTAAGCAGAGACGAGAAAATTTTGAAAATAGTGTGCCATACATGTACGTATCGGGACAGATGTATATGGTGTGAATATATCGAATATACAGTTTTCCTGAAAATAAAGTGACTGCCT
>JASANB010002988.1:0-30190 GCA_030248155.1 Sabatieria punctata | reverse complement strand
GAATTTTTCAAACGTTCATGACCATTTCGTCTATGTCCACTTAGTCTGTGTACTTTGCTGAAATATTGGGAGTTTTGCTGCTATGTACCGGCTGACAAGCTTTGCTTCGCCCTGCTGCAGGAAAGCCTGGACTGGCAATAATGCCAGTGACTCCTGCTTTATCTAGACAAAAGGTTTACTTAAACCTGTCCAAATTTTTAATATTTAGCCTTTCTTGCCTACCTGTACTTCTCAGTCCACTCTCAATTCATTTGTTTTCTTTGTTAGCTAAATGATTAAATAAATAAATAAATAAATAAATAAATAAATAAATAAATAAATAAATAAATAAATAAATAAATAAATAAATAAATAAATAAATATTAGTTATAAATAAATAGAAATAAAAAACATAAAGGAAAATAAGTAGTATTTTGTAGGAAGAGAAGAAATAGTATTTCTTCTGGAAGATAGTTGGAAAATAAAAGCTGTGATTCAGAAGCTATTCGTAAAAGAAACGCATTCTATTTAATTTAGATATTGACAATCTACTGGACTGCAGATGTCATCCTGGAAAGCCATATTATGGCTCCAATTCTTGTCATTGTGCATTTAGCAATGTTTATAAAGGTGAAATCCAACGGCCGATTGATTGGTCAGTCACCGGTCGGTCAAGAACTAACCACTGAGTCGGGTACTGTACTGTAACAGTCTGAAGTGAGCGAGTTCAGCGCAATGCGATCTTCTCCTGTTTTTCAGTTTTTCAATGTTTCTTATAAGGATTTTGCTGCAAATTGTGAACGGAAAGAGTGTGCTCAGTATCTCAACAAGCTCGGGGTACCTCCACAACTATTACTTAAAACCTGATTGCTATACTGAAGAAGAGGCACCAAGACAAACCTAAGTTTAAGAGTGGGTCAGTTGAATAATGCCTGAAAGTGGCCGACCGTGCACTTATAGCATCCAGCTCTCGAATAATGGTTCAAGGAGGCACGCCCACCTTTGTGGGAATCTTATCACACACATCCCATTCCGAATTTGAGGCAAAATCCATGAAAACATTAAAAAACTAAAGAAAAATAGGAGAAAATAGCAGTGTGCTGAACTTGCAGACTTGAACGTTTAATACTACCCGACTCGGTGATTTGTTTTTGGCCCGCGACCAACCATTTGATCGGCCATTGCGAGCTCTTTCAAATGAAACCTAAAGCTAAAAGATCCGTCCGCTCAAACTAAAGCTGGAAGTAAATTCCCTTTTTTAACACAGGCGTTTATGACACTATCTTCAATGTCTACTTGGTCTATCTATTTTGTTCAAGTCATGGGAGTACTCATTGTCAGCATTAACCGTGTCACCTGCTTGACATGGCTTAGCGAGGCTGAATATGTAAGTTTATTCACATATCCCATTGGTACACCGGGGACAAGTCCATTTTTTTCATTTTTGGGACAAATTTCAGAAATGATAACTGGGGAACCTCCTGATAACCGACCGACCGACCGACCGACCGAGACTGTTGCATACGTAGCATGCTTTAGAAATGGTCTGGTAAAGCATTGGCATTGGCATTAGTTTTCCAATGGTCTTGGCTGCTTCCATTTTCCTTACCAATGTTGCACCCATGTTGCCACAGCCGTTTGGAGAACAATATCAGCATGAACCCTGTCTTTGTCAGACCAAATGTAGGTACATTACAGCAGACACACAAAATTTTCATTTCCATTTATAGATATTCTCTATTTTTTGGACAGCAGACGTAGTTTTGGAGTGTGTTATTTTGGCACCACTGCTGCTTATTTTGCATTTGGTTATGATGTGGAAAGTGAGAATGCTTTTTAGTCACACACAAAATACTGACTCTACATTCTTTACAGGCACTCCGACACAAGGATCAAGTGGTACCACTAGCCTCACCGCACCAAGAAGTAGCCATGGATTTTCCAATGGAGTGGCGATTCGCTGTTTTGGGCACTGTTTTATGTGGTTGTTACCTGTATCTAGCAGCCAACTGGGCCCTGATCTGGATCTTTGGCCGAATGCTCAGTGCTCTTCAAGCGTTGGGCATAGAGATTGTGTCTAACATTTTCAGCCTAATCAACCCCTTTCTGTTGATAGCGTTTTCCCAGAAGTTTCACCAGAACTATGCACAGTTTTGGCTTTGCAGAACCCCTGAGTAATACAAGTTGTGTGCTCTTAATTGCGCTCTCTGCGACAGAACTACTAGTAGCATAATTAGTTATCTTTGCGAACGAGACTGAAATCATGCTAGGCGTTCTGTTTTCGCTTGTTCTTTTCTTATCCATGTTGTTCTACATCTCTGCATTGGTGGTGTTGGTTGCGCGTTGGCGCTCCCTCAGCAGCAGTTTCTTTCGCTTGTGCGTATCGCTGGGTGTCGCTGACATACTCTACATGATTCGAACATTCATCTTCAAAAATCTTTCCAACTTCTGTTGGAACTTTATGCCGACCACCAGGGACTTTATCCAATCAACAGTATTATTATTTTTACTACATTATATATCATGTTTTGTTGTGATGTGAAAACATTTAGTGGTTCATGACCGCCAGCTCTATGTCTACCTGGTCAGTCTACTTCGTTCAGGTGTTCGGCGTGTTGATAATGAGTCTGAATCGTTTGACTGGAGTTAGTTGGGCGCACCAGGCCGAACTCGTAAGTTATTTTCTTTCAGCGGAGCAGTTCTGGCGGACTAATTACCTACACCGCATTCAGGCAAACAGTTCGTTTCAGTTGTGGTCAACCAAAGTTCTAGTCAGAGCGGTGATTTTCCAGTGGTTCTGGTTGTTTCCTTTCTCCCTGCCAATGCTGCACCCCTGCTGCAGAAGTAAAATGGCAAACAATGTCAGTATGACCCCAGTTTTTATGAAACCGAAGGTAACATTATTAACTTTTAAAGAAGGTAGCAAGAAATTTTAAAAAAATGATCTAAATTATGCTTACTAAGGTTTTCCAAGCGTATTGGATGGCTGATGTCATCTTGGAATGCGGGATTTTATCTCCTTTGCTAATACTGATCCACATACTCATGTTTTGCAGAGTAATTATGAGTTCTTAATCTAATCGTTATAGATTACAGTAATTCTAGGTGTTACAGTACAGAAAACTTGTAGCTCCATTGGCAGTTGCTATTCAGCATCGACATCACGGAACCGACTTTTCAACCGAGTGTCGTTTTGCTGTTTTGGGTTCAATTCTGTGTGGCTGTTTTTTGTATCTGTCTATCAACTGGGCAATTATTTGGTTTTTCAACAGGATGCTGAGTGCAGTACAAGCGATAGGCATTGAAATAGTGTCTAATGTGTTTAGTTTGATTAACCCTTTTCTTCTGATGCTTTTTTCTCCTAAATTTAGAGACCTCTACGTGCAATTTTGGCTTTGCAGAACGAGTGATGAGGTGATGATTTTTGTATAACATTTATTCTGTTGACTTGTGCAACATTACTGTAACAACAGTCAGGGAAATAACGATATACGTACATGGTACGATACCATACATGGTACCACTTCAGATTGAACCTGTACCACTGTATGGTATCTCTACCTTATATGATTACCGATACCATGTATTTCGTTATTTCCCTGACTATTAGTACTGAAGTTTCCATTTCATACATATGTAGGTAATCAATTCTAAGTTTCTGCTTACTTTTATACTTTTAATTGTTTTGATTTCTCACTGCTCTTAAACTCAGTGGGTCCCACCGGGAATTTCAGCATTTCACAGTCAAACAGCTTGAACCCTCTAAAATGACTGAGTGGCACCTCTTTCCAGTCCTCCCCAAGCCTTTCTTGGTCTTCTGCCCTTCATCTCTTGCAGTTGCTGTTGCAACTTGCGCTGCTGCTCTGTCAGTTCGCGTACCATTTCCTCCATGCCGTGCTGCCAGGCCTCACTGACCCGTTGCTGCGTTTTCTTGCGTTCAGTTCGATTCAGGGCTATGGTCACCAGTTGACCGACCGTCTCGTGGTCACGGATGCCGTGCAACGCCTGTCTCATGTGACGGCCAACTTTGGTAGAGCGCTTGAACGCATAGAAGATCTGTTTGCAGAGATAAAGCAGCAGATGGGTCAGACACACAACCGAAGCTCCCAACCAAAAATCTATGGTGCCACCTAGAAAACAGTACCGGCAACGTTTTCCGCTGCTACCCTACCCAGCTATGAGTGTAACATTGTCTAACTAAGTACTGTAAATCACATACCAAGCTCAGCTAGAAAGCTCTCCCAAGTCTGAGCCCATTTCTCCTGAAATTTCGGGTGATCTTTGTTGAGGATGGTGAACGTGATTTCCATCTGTTCCTTTGGAACGTCAGTCAATGTTTGATGTAGTTCAATGTCCATAAAATCGATATGACAGTTGGAGGGACAGCGGTTGGACCAGAAGTCGAAAATATTGTGCCACACCTCTGCCAAACACTTCACATATCGCTTAGGGGTGCACCATTCTATTCGCGCGCCTCTCTCTTTGATGATTTTGGCTCGCCTTGCCAATTCTGGGCAACCTTCGACTATATGGTTCCAGCCGGCTAACTGTGGGTAGAAAACAGGGGTGCAATTACAGCGGGTGAATAGATCAGACGTGGTGCAAATGTAGTTGCAACTCTCATGGGTTTTATCCGACAGACAGCTATAAAAATATATGCAGGAGGGAATGAAGGGAAAACAGTTCTACTTACTTCTTGATCGATCTAAAGCTGGAAGAAATTTGCATTATAAAGATTTGAGTCTCTTGCAGCTGAGCCATCATCTTTCTTCTGTTGTTCTGGTCAAACTCCATAGACACATAGGCGTTTGTCTCTTTGAACCAGCTGAACCCATCCTCTCTACTCTCCACCAAACCAGCTCTGTCTATTTCTGCTGCCAGTTTCTTCAGATTGAACCTGACTCTCAAGTCATTCATCGGCCCTACAGCGAACGGTCCTGGCGGTACCAACTCAAAGATGTAGTAGGTACTGTGCACAATGGCCAGCACATCAGCTCTCCAGCCTATCTCGCTTCCGTTTCTGCCTCCAATGATCAACTCAAAGTCGGTCCACTTGAGAATCTGCTGTCCAAGAGCTTGCATCAAATCTCGGTCAGAAACAGACATATTGCGAGCATGTGTCAAGATGCTGTCCATTTTGGCCGACATATCAAAAGAACTGTTCATGTAGTCCACCACACTGCAGCCCAGGGTCAGGTGTTCACAGTGGGTAAGGTAACTGGCGTACCTGGCAAAAAGGGGCAGCAGGTCTATGGGCCAGGTGGAGTAGAGAACCTTTTCCTTTTCTTGCCACTCAGCCAAAAGTTGGTCGACCTCCGAAGCTATGCACAAACGCTCGGGCAAACTAAGTTTCAAGGTCACCATCAGAGGCTTCATCTCGTAGGTGTCGTTCAGTTTTCCCATGGAAACGACAGTGACGGTCGAGCCGGATCGGAACTGGTTGGTGAGATCCAGTACGTTGCGAACGGTGAGGAAGATGAAAGCCATGTTTACCACGTACCAGAACAGTATTTCCAGGCGTGAGTTGCTCTTGTTGATGAAACCGAAGGCTGCAAGGTGAGTGGAGGCGAAGAATTTGTTGCGTTCCAGGACGGTCCAGCCGGCGCCGGACGGTTTGGCCATTTTTACCAGTGTTGCCTTTTTCATTTGAGAGCGGTAGAAAAAGCCCAGATGAATATGGTTTTTGTGGCTCACTTTTGCTTAATTGAATCGGAGAAAAAGCTACATTTTGGAATTAAAATTGATCTGAGAGCGCTTAAAGCTAACCGAGCGGAGAGGTAATAAAATGCAGTCAGAGACAGTTTCCTATCGACAGATCTAAGCCTTTGGACTTGCAATTAGAGTGAGCGAACGAGTTTTTTGGTCTTCTCTTGTCAATTTAGAAGACGATGCCACAGACAGGTTTAATTGGTGCTCGAGAGGTCGGAAAAACTGTAGCGCCGGACAAATAACGAGAGGCAAATTGCAAAACAAACTGAATGCTTTACTCGCTGCAACTCTGAATTGATTTGAGAATTGACAAAACTCCTACGTACTAACAGCAGAAATCAGTTGCCGCTGCAATAAAGTGAATCTTTGGTCGTTTCAGGGGGTCATGAATTTCGGAACGGAATTCCGAAATATTGGTGCGAATAGGTCGGACGACCGTGGTCAAGAGCATTCTTTCGCCTTTATTTTTGCAGTTTTTGTTGTACATTACCAATAGGTATACCGTCTACTTTATTATGGCACGATGTTATAGAACAAGCTACTGTACACGTATGTGTCGGCCAAGTGAAAATGCGGAAGTGGTGTAAATTTCTCGTAGCATATAACAGAGTGTCCAATGCGATGTGATATTGTGATCTATCTTCTAGGTATGTAAGAAAGAAAAGGGAATGGGTCAGTGAACAAATTTAATCCACTTTCCCGGCCAACCACATCTGATCAACAAGTAAGTAACACAATATTCGCTTACTCTGAATAAGTTGAAAACCAGTTTTTATTGCGATGTCACAAAATGCCCTCATAAACAAGGTCATAAACCTTTTTCAACAAGTGAAACGTGTTTCTAAAGCTTGCTCTTTTATTATGCAATAAAACTACAGAGTCAGTGTCAGTGCTGTGTAAGTAATGGAGCCCGGCACTGTCAGAGACCGCTCTTGTTTTTGCTCACATCGCAGCTGTCTTCTGATAATCGGTTGTTTCTGGACCATAATTGGATTGACATGTTTAACACTTACTTTCGCACGGATTTGGTTGCTTCGTGTAAACTTGTCTCCACTGGAAATTGCGTCCGAGTGTTCTATCGGAGTTTTGGCAATGCTGGCTGGTACAAATTTTCTTCTTTCTACAAGTTTTCGGCTAAATATTTTCCTTTAGGGCTGTTTGTGGCAGTGGGGATAAGCTATGAGAAAGCAAGGCTGCTGTTGGTGTTCGTATTTCTGACAGGAGTTCTTGTTGTATTGTCATTGCTTAGAGCAGGTTTACTCATGGACCAAATGCATCGGTCACCAGCCAAATACAGGGCAAAATGTTTGAAAGTAAGATTTATTTTTTAGAAGGCTTGGAGAAACCTACTGTATGTTGTTACACTCAGCAAGCGAGAAAGGGGTTTTTCTTTCAGAAGGAAACATGCAAAAGTTCAGACCGCTGTGTAGCACTTCAGGAGTGCGGAGCCCCCTGGATCGGCTATTCTGTGGTTATCGGCTGCGCGTTTGCGGTCTATCTGCTTGTCTTTTGGGCATTGTACCAAGTTTACACAGCTTTCGAGTGTCTGTTGGAGAAACGACTTCCCAGAGGTCCTGCAGCACAATCTCTGCTAAGTCGTGCCCCTCACGTTCAAATTACAGACTAATTAATTATTATGGTTGTGTCGTAACGGGCCGTGCAAAAATGACGTCATCGATTTTTGGCCATTTTTCGACCGCCCTCCCCCTTGTCATCGGTTGTCATCATTTGGCAAACCCCTCCCCTTGATTGATTGATTGATTAATTTTATTTCGAATCAACAGATCCAGGACATGTGTACGTTTGCAAGATTTATCACATAGCCCTTTTGAGAAACCTATAGATATTCTCATTACAAAGCGCACTGCGAAAGCTACTGACACTTTCACTATTTACAGTAGAATGACTAAGCTTATTCCACACAGATACAGTCCTACAAGCAAATGTTTGCTGGCGAGTGAGGCTACAAATAGGTATTTCGATATTGAAGTTATGCACGTTACGCAACTCCATATCGGTATGGCGCACAGACAATGACGTCAAAGCGCACCCTTAACCGATGACGTCATTTTTGCACAGCCCCTAATGATAGAAACTCTGTCTTTATACAAACTTCGTGTGGTTTTATTTCCTCCTTTCCTTTGCGTAAACAGTTTTTCTTTCTCTTGTTGCGCTGTACGTACTTGTGTTGTTTTAATAAAGCAAAATTGAATTTCACACGGGTTTAGTTCCTTGATCGCTGTACTTAGAGAAATGGAAATATCTAATCCTCGCTTTCATTTCCTTTTCCTGTTCCTAGCTCCTGACGAGATGCATCCGGCTCAGACGAGCTTGCCTGAAAGCGCAATAGCCATTAGCGTAACAATGTTTGTTTGCGTCATCCTTCATTAATGCTTTTATCCCTGCGGGATACGTGGACTTGTACATCTACACAACGATCACAGGCTTAAACCAACACATTAATGGAGTCAGACAACGTTAAACCAGAAGATTACTTGCTTGATAAAGTGCAAAATGTATCTCAGAAGATGCTGTTGTAGATTTGTATTTGCACGCTAGAGTTATTACATTGAAAAAGGTTCCCAGCAATATTTATTTACAGACAATGGTGTTGGGTTGGGTTTGAGCGCCGATAGTAATAGTACGTACTCATACTGTATGATGCTCACTCAATGTAATAATAAGTTTTGTGGAAATAAATTTTATTACGTTTACAATTATTTCAAACATTTCAAATCTGTTTATTCTTTTCCCTGATTTTCTTCCACAGTGCTTCGGACAGCTTCCTCACTTTTTCCTGTTGCTGTGCCAAGGCGATGTTGTACTTGACGCTGACATTGGTGAGTCGTTTGAGCCGTGACAGAGCTCTTAGCTGAGCCTCTGTTTGGTCTTCCGCAGCTCTGCCTTGCTGCCAGCAGAGAAGAAGAGAAACGAAGGAGACAGCCACTGCCAGCGATGTCAACTTCATGGCTTTCAGAAACTGTGAAACAGATCACTCGATCAGCTTATTATAAACTCTGATAAGAATGGCCTTCCGCCGGGAAGCTAGGTAATGAGTCTTGAAGGCAAACTTTCCATTAGCTTATTTCCAAAGCTTTAATTAGCAGCGAAGTAGGTGCACACCTGTATCTGTGATGTTTGATTGATATTTATTGTATGCTTGAAATTGTTAGAACAGAAATATTTTCTTGTATTTCTGGAGAAGATTTACATATCTGTCCAAATTATTTTCTAGCTATACAACAGTTTTCCTATGTTTTGTGCAGCCGGACGCGGAACTAGTGCCCCAGGCCAAACAGCACATTAGCAAATGAGAGGCTTGTTTTCGAACGTGAAAGGAAGTCTCAGACGAACTAATTAAGTTCCGCTTTTCTTTCAGACACATCATCATACGTAGGTACGAAAATCTAACTTGTAGCTATATTATTAGTATAGAAAAAAAGACAAGAATCAAAGCACAAGTAATTTGACGCAACAAACAGGATCAGTTGAGTGAGTTATGCAGCCAGGTTTCTATGAAGCACAGTCGGTATTTGGTACTCAGTCATGCAAGACTGATGCACAAAGCCAAATTCCAAAAGATCAGGCCAATGACCGTTGTGTTCCTTGGAAAAGTTTAAGTAGCCAGCTTTAGCAAATGCTTTGAGAAGAGTGAGCAAGGCATGCGGATTCTGAGGATGTTTCCCATAGACCACGTCGTGGATCTCGATCATGATTTGACAAGGTCGCACCTCACTTTCGAACAGTGCCGGAACGACTGAGTGTTCAGAACCTGCAACAAGTAACATCCATTTCATTTGTTTATCAGTAAAAATCAAACCTTCGACATCCATTTTCAACAAGTCGACTTTGGTGTGAGCGAACTTTTTCATAATGTCTTTCAGTTCAAACGTCTTCTTACCCTCGTCGCTGGGCTTGCCCACTTTCCAGGGATTGAATTTGACATTGGAAAACTCTGCGAACAGCTTGCCGTAGTTGTGGTTGGGGTCGAAGGAGAAAATGGAACAGCGACTATCTGTTACGTAGTTGAGGTCTCGTTCAAACGAAACGTCGCCGCCAACTCCTGCCGAATACACCACGCAGTTCTTCGGCAACTTCCACGGATTGCAAACCCACTTTCCGCCGTCGTTCGGATTGCCCAACCGCGCCATAAATGGACAGTTCACCTCCGGAATGTAGGCATTTGTGATGTGCGCAAGCTTACTAATTTTGGCTAGAAACGCTTGTCGCTCAGGCTGTTGTTTCTCGTAGAATTTCTTCTGCAGTTGCAAGGAACCCCCTAAGACTCCTCGGTCGGCAATACTATTTGTGCTTGTCTGTGGTGGCGGCGGAATCACAGCTCCAATATCTGCAGGAATGTCAGAATAGCGTTGAAAGGCAACGAAAAGCGCAGAACCAAGCAGAATAAGAAGGAGACATTTGGCAAAGAGGCCGGTCGGAAAGATTCGAGTTATTTCACTGGATGCCGCCATCGTTAGTTTGCACGATCAACAAAACAACAATGCGCAACGTTAAACCAAATTTCATCGTCGAGCTTTGACGTTTATCAGGGACTTTTGGTTAATATGGATATGCTTCATCGTACGCTTGGTGCGCATTGACAACGCGTCTATGTAATACGGGCTTAGGAGGACATGATAATTCGACTCCGCTCAATAACCATTCACAATGGCTGGCCTAAAATTCTCTCTCCATAGAAACTGGCATGCAAAATTTAGTTAACAGGCGGAGTGATACTACAGTATGTTTTGTTCGAAAGGAGATGAATAAAGCATACTGAAAACACAGAAAAGTTAGTGTACGTTTAAAGTGTTTTATTTCTTTATTTATTTTTGTTTGTTTGTTTGTTTGTTTGTTCGCAATTTTTCGTTTCTGCTGCTATATACTGAAATGGTTTATGGATCGGATCACTAGTAAAAAACAACAAACTCACACAACAGAATCACTCAAAGGCGACTACACAACAAGAGTACACTCAAACACTCACACAAAACACTCAATCTCTTCATCACTCCCCCTCATGGACGTCGACTGGGCCTCTTCTGTGCCTGACGCGCACTAAATCACATATTCGTTCAATACATAACCCTGCAAAAATTACATACAATTCAGATACGTAGATCAAATAAATACATTTGAATGCATAAATAGACACACAGATTGCAAAGCTTCTGCACAGGTTACAAACAATTCCGGTCCGATCGTTTAAGGTCTTCATTCGAAACGTGAAAAATTTGAGAATTTACTGCGAACGGGTTTCGGTATTTGGTATTGGCTATATATTGGGGTGTTTTCTAGGTCTTTGGTATTGGATTGGGTTTTTTTCCCAATGCTCAATACTAATTGAGACCTGTAAAAATTGAAAAAAATCTATGTTAACCTGAAAAATTGACCTAAAAAGTCGAAAAGATTGGTCCACGATTAGGTTTAGGAAGCCGTTTTCCCTTACACGTATTCAACTAAAAGCTAGTAGAATTTCATTGCTTATAGTGTCTGCTTTTTTAAGTACGTAGTAATGAATTTCTGTGTTATTATCTAAACTAAAAATTGTACCATTTATAATGATCCAGAAGGCTGCACTAATTTGCTCAAAAAATTACTTGCCAGAAAAATCGGAGGGGGTCCCCTTCCGGGGGGTTACAATTTCAAACACAAAAATGTCAAAATCGCTTCCAAAACAGCACTTTTTAGCTGTATTTCAGCCCAAATTACGATTTTTTTCGATTTTTGAGCGTTTTTAGTGCCCAACCCCCCTCCCAAAATTTGAGCTCAGACCCACCCGGCCGGCGCCAGACCCCCAACCCCCTCCCCCTTCGGCGGATGACCTGTTACATGTATGGTATTGGGGTATTGGGTTTTTGAGGTATTGTTCGCACTGTAAAATCCTATATTTCGGCGTTTTTTTGTAACTACAGTACGTTTGTCCAGTTATCTCGGGTAAAAGAAAATGCCGCGAGACAATCGGTCCTAACTAGCCATTTGAAGAAAAAACGTTAAGCTGCCACAAAGTTAGCTGATTAAGTTTTATCGAAGACACCCAATCTCCGGGCGCCGTTTGATTGCAAATTGGCAGACGGCAACGATTCGATTAAATGCGCGGCTTGCTAAGAGGGTTGCTCTGACCCCTGGGTATAACGCAGACATTTTGTCAAACTCCAGTTGTTCTGCTATGGAACCAATCTCGTAGCCGGCCGGCATGCTCCCCACTGCTTCCTCTCACTGGATCAAACATGTAAGTTGCCTTATCTACACCACGTCTGCCATAAAACACTTTGCCTTTGCGCGGACTAAGAAAAGAAGTGAAATCAAAAAGTTGCCGCAATGGAAAATGTAATTAGAACGAATATCAACAGAAGCAATTGTAAAAATATACATGCAGAGAAATATTGTGTGTTTAATAACTCATACATGTAAGCCAAGACTTAGCCCCAACGCTTGAGCCAAGACCCCTATAATCAAGATCCCTCTACGGCGATCATTTTTTCACACTCCTCCGATTTTTCTGGGTATGGAATTTTTGGAGCAAATTTTTTTGCAACTACGATAAATGAAAAACCAAC
This sequence comes from Sabatieria punctata, assembly GCA_030248155.1. Classification (NCBI taxonomy): domain Eukaryota; kingdom Metazoa; phylum Nematoda; class Chromadorea; order Araeolaimida; family Comesomatidae; genus Sabatieria; species Sabatieria punctata. The sequence continues at coordinate 17,942 of JASANB010002988.1, read as the reverse complement.
AGGATCATAGTAATAAGATTGCATTTGTTTTTTGTTTGTTACAAATTCACCAGAATGTAAGGACATCGGTATTGACAATTGCTCAAATTACGATCAAATTGTGAAAATTGGTTCTTTACTTACATCAGAACCTCTGTGATTGCATTATCTATTGTTTTTCTTCATTTTTGCAAGGTTTACTACCAAAAATGCTGTAATATTTGCATGTTTTGTATTGATAACTGCTCATTTTAGAATAGAAATTTGTCTCCATTTATAGTACTCCACTAAGCGCCGTTTATACAGGGTGTGCCATCAATCTTTCATTCAAAAAGGGATTCATTCAAATCGGTTAAGATTTATGGTTGCAAAAGTAAAAAATCTGTTGGGTTGTGTTTATCACTCTTGTTCACTGCCAAAATCTCTGTTTTGAATTTGAGGGCAAATATCTCGGGAACTAAGCAGGCTATCTTAATAAGCGATTCATCGGTCTCCCAAGAATTTATTTATCTTTTATTTAAAAAAGATTCATTCAAATCGGTTGCGATTTGCGGTTGCTACAGCAAAAAATCTGCTGGGTTGTTTTTTTTGGCACACCCTGTAGTACCCAAAGTACTACATATAAATAGGGGGTATTACAAACAGCACTATACGGTATGCTTATGCTTCTTTTAGCAGACAATGAATAATGCTTACTTCTTCTTCCCTGCTTTTGATAATGCGGCTTAAAACTGGTGAAACGGTCTATTCTTCAGTTCCGTAGCTTCAGCTCTTCAGCTAGCTAAAGGATTATGTAAAAGTTGTCAAAACATACTGATACGTATAAGAACCGGCCATATAAATTGGTGCTGGTATACTTTTAGCTCTCAAAGCCCGGTGGCGTCCAAGCGGGATTCTTTGTGGTTATCGCCGTTTACTCAGCTTTGGGGGCCATAATCATAAGTTCTCTGGAGACGAGTGACCAACCTACTGCCATCACAAACCAGACCATAAACTGCATGAAGAGATTGATCAGATACCACCCGAAATTGACTGTCACTCCAGAAATAATTGACACAATCCGCTGCTGCTTCCAGTCTTCAATGCCGGCTCAGAAACAGGACTGGAGCTTCCCTTCGTCCCTGCTCTTTACCTTCACACTAATCACCACAATAGGTTATGGGCATGTCTATCCAGTGACCACTGCCGGACGGATATTCTGCATTGTCTACGGTCTGATTGGCATTCCCATTGCTCTCTTGTTCTTGGCCAATACCGGCAAACACCTGCAAAATACTGGCACAAAGTACTGTCACAAGTTGAAGCAGTCTCTCTTTAGAGCGTACAATCAGTTAAAAGGCAAGAAAGAGGTTATTGAGGAGGAAGACGACGAACTCTCAGTAGGCACCTTGTTTGTGTTAGCTTTTTTTCTTTACACTATCGTTGGAGCCATTCTTCTGCCGCTTTATGAACAGAACATGTCCTTTGTGAAGTCATTCTACTTTATCTTCATCTCTCTGACCACTGTGGGCTTAGGAGACGTTTATCCAGAGAGGTATGTTTTCTATATACTCCCGATTTTGAAAATATCGATAGTAACGTATTTTTTTATTTTTCCAAAAAATATGTATATGTATTCGACTTCGGAAAACATATACATACGTGTACTGTCAAAAAGTATGTACAGGGTGTGCAAAAAACAACCGAGCAGATTTTTTACTGTGACAACCACAAAGCTTAACCGATTTGAATAAATCGTTTTTGAATGAAAGACAAATAAATTATTGACAGTTGTGCAATTTTCATTAAGGTACTCTGCTTGGTTCCTCTGAGATATTTGCCATCAGATTTGAAACACTGATTTTAGTAATAAACAAACAGTGATTAAAACAAGCCAGCACACTTTTTGCTGTGAATCTCAACCGATTCGATTAAATCCTTTTTTAAATGAAAGATAGATAAATTATTAATAAATGGTGAAAATTTTACAAGATACTGTGCTTACAGTATCTCCTGATATACTTAAGCTCAACTTCAAAACAGACTTTGGCAAAGAACAAGAGCGATTCCGTTGCACTTCATAATAAAGCAGATTCCTACGGCTGGGGGGCTAATGAGACTAAACATAAGTGCAACGGAATAATAACAATCGCTACCGTTCATTACCAAAATCTCTGATTCTACTTTGCGGGCAAATATCTCAGGACCAAGCAGAGTATATAAAATAAACATTGCACCAATCTGTCAAGAATTTATTTGTCCTTCATTCAAAAAAAACATTGATTCAAATCGATTGAGATTAAAACACAATTGCCACAGTAAAAAATCTGCTGGAGGTTGTTTTTCACACACCTGTATGCATTGTATATATTCGAAAATTCAATATTTTGCCAACACTAATTGCAAAATACTGATAAACTGATGCAAATCTTCTTTGCAGCAAAGGGTTCGTCATAATTTCCATAGCGTACATCGCACTGGGCCTGGCTCTCAACACAATAGCTGTAGACATAATGTCCAAATACCTGAGACAGTTGCATCACTATGGCAAAAAGCTGACCGATGTGGCCAAAACCCACATTTGGTTTGGCGGCAAAAAGTGGGTGATTCTTAGTAGTCTTATAGATATTAGTCCGATTGAAACCTTCTAAAATTCTTTTCAGAACTACTGTTCATCAAATTCTGGAGTCGTTTGCCGAGAAAAGAGGAGTGGCTCCACCAACCGAATTTGAAATGGAAGAAATCGTAGAGGTTGCAGTTGAAAGAGAAAAATCAGGTAGCCTGACATAGACGACCGTTAAGATCTAATTGATGACTTTCAGATGTTCAATCAGAACAGATGTCCATCTTCATCCAGCCAACTGCAGTGTCCGGCATTTATCAGTGTCAGTCAGTAAGCGAATATTTTGAGCCAGATCACCCGGAAACCGAGAAACTAGTAGAGGAGAAACCACCGTCGATACACGAACCTCAAAGACCATCCTATGATGAATTGGTGAAACTGTTTGAAAGCAATGAATCTATTTCAAAGGCTGAAAGCGCACCCACACCCGCTACAAAACCGCTGAGGACAGTCCTTCAGAAATGTTTGTCAGCTCCTGATGGGGTCTGGTCGTTTGACCACGAGACGTTGATGTACCCTGAAGAAATAGAGAATGAAGAACTTGTGCTGCCTGCCAGAATTGTTAGATGGCTACTGTCAAATGTGTATGAGAATATTGCCACAACTAGATATCCTGCTGCTTTGAACTAAACCTAGCCATTTTCTGTTGAGAACTTTATCATGAAAATCATTCTTTTACTTAAAGCAGCCATTATCATCTCTTGATTCTGCGAAATTAGCGCATTTCTGAGCGCTATAAATTATTAGTAAAATTTTGAAACTGTCAGCTGCAGTTTGATGACAACTTATAATCTCAGTTGAGGTAGAGAATACTTTGAACCCGTTTCTTGAGCTAGAAATTAATAGAATCTAAGCACCATACGACGTCTAAGTAGATATGTATATATGTATTATGAACACAAAAAAGCACAATAATTACGAATCACCTGAATACTGTACAGGGCACGCAGTAAATAATACTACAGTATATGTATACTAGATTTCAGGCTATTATCAGAATGAAAATCTTCACACTATATTAAGAAGTAAAAGTTATACAGTCAGGCACTTAACGCCATTTATGGTGCTGGCGGCACTATATATGGTGACCTTACCATGTATGGTACCCCTACCATGGCAGTGGTACCTGTACTGGTACCATCACTCCGTTCAGATTTCGTACCATATGTGGTGTGGTGTAGTACCACATTCCCGGAACGTGGGGTGGGGTTAGACCTAATTCTAGTACTACAAACTACTAACTACAAACTACATATCTTCGGCGATTATGACGTCATCAAGACTACAAATTAACTAAGACTACATATAATTTTGGCTGACTACAAATTGACTACAAACTACTTTTTCATAATTTGCGAATTTGTAGTCAATTTGTAGTCATTTTTCTTGGAAATTTTCCGATTTTTTAATGTAATTTTATATAAATTTAGTCCCCAATCGGCCTTTGAGCTGTCTTGAGCTTATGATAAGCTTACCAAATACCAATAACGAAGCTATTTTTATGTAAAATGTTAGAAATATCGTTTTTCCAATTTTCCCGCTTTTTTATAAATTTTCAAAGAAAGGTGAAAGGTGACCACATGATTGACTTTTCCACACTCGTTCATGTTTTTTCTTGTCTTAGCTTTTAAAAATATCTCATTCTATTCTTATAAAATACCAAATGTTCAGCATTAAAATTCCATTAAACATCGAGTTCCACCTGTCTGTTTCCAGAAATATCTATTAGAAAAGGCGACTTTTTCAGAGAAAAAACAAATAACAGGCTTCCGGTTATATTTTTTCAAAGCATTTCTATGACTGATTGTTCAATTGGCAAAAATTTGCAGAAATATCGAATTTCTGACGTTTGGTAACCTGACTACAAATTGACTACAAACTAAAACTACATATTTCTTGAACCTGAATTTGACAACTACAAACTAAGACTACAAATTATTTTCGCGAAAATTTTTAACTACGAACTAAGACTACAAATTGAAATTCTCTAAGGAAATAGGTCTAGGTGGGGTACAATATATGGTGCCACTAGCCTACTTGTAGGTACCGGTACCATATATTGTGCCAGTGCCATAAACGGCGTTAAGTGCAGACTGATAAACTGTACCTTCACATATAATTCTTAAAACTATTGGGGATAGTTTTAACCAGCGCTAAATAGATTCTTCTGTGTGTACAAAATACATAGTATTATAGCACACTAGATTCGGTGTGTTTTGTTGTGTACACAACACGCTGTATGTATGTATATATGTGCATCATGCAACTTGATTCTATAACTGAAGGTCCAGTTTAAGTTTAGGTTTATGCATCCTACTGTACTGTTACAGGAATGCTCTGTATGTGGCAGGTGAAGATGCACTGACATTACTCCTGTTTCTTCTATTCTTCTTAACTCCGAACCGAAGCCTAAGCTTTCAGTTCTATATTTTCAGATACAGGGGCACGCAAGTTATACCAGTGCACCTACATTAGCTGACACCCATTAGTATTACATGATTCCATAAAAACGCCATTTCAGTCTTTTCATAGTCATATCGAATCGAAGGTAAATTATTCATTGACTAATAGGAAGTCAGTGGTTATAGTTAGTGCCTGTGAGTCTGTCAATAAGCCTCAAAGCGACGTCCGTAGTTGGCACTCTCGTGTTAGATCTCAATTTTCTAGCTACAATTAGCAAAAAGCGCATCCGTTAGTTAGCCGATTTATTGCTTCCGGAGACGGAGCTGTAAAAAGCAGTGCACATAAAAGTTTAACGATTGCGCGTTGCTGAGTGAACGTTTGGTGCAAAAAAAACTGCCTCACAAATGCATGGGACAGCCCGTCCCTTTGTCCAGTCTCTATCTTATTTTGCTTTTCTCACTGCGTGAGCCGCAGATGCGAGAGAAATAAGCGGTAGATTGTTGTTGAAAAGCGCGTAAATTGCATCGCACCTGCTCCACTGCCAAACTGCATTTCCATTATTAGTTTTTCTTCTGTTCCTGCTCGGGGCGCATTCAGTCAATAGCAATTAAGTGTCAAAACGGACTGCTTGCTCTAGAGGAATCCCGAAAAATCGACCCTAGCTCGAGTAGGTTTTGTGCTAAACAAATAGTCTCTCACCTCTCAGGAGAGAGCTGTCTAAAAAATCTGCTTACTTGCCGGACCAGCCCTGGGGAATCTAATCAGCCACTTTGTTTGGTTTTAGATTTGAGTGAGAAGAGAACAAGAGACTGCCTATTATATCGAGATGCCGTCGATTGATTTTATGAAAGTTGTAAGTTGATTAGCAGAGGTGGATATTTTTATTTATAATTGGATCTAAGAGGTTGGATCTTTCATTGCAATGCAAGTTGGAAATCTTTAAAATTAGCATTTATAACAGGTCTGTCTTCTAAAAAGTAGATTTCATCTAGTCAAATATTGAAAAAACTTGTCACTGTCACGTCATGTACATACGTAGCAATTTACCTTCATTCAATCCTTTCTATATTTAGATCAAATAGAAGCTGGAACAAATCTTATTTTTAGATTCCAAAGATTTCATCTATTGAATGAGCTTTCACAAAACTTCTACAATGTAATTCGTTGATAAGGCTAAGGATCTACTGACTCAAACTAGAAATATAAAAAGGGAAACTACTAAGGGGCCGTCCATAAACTACGACGTTCAGAGAGGGGGGTGGGGGTACCCCGAAAAACGTCGCAGAACGTCGGAGGGGGGTGGGGGGCTTGAGGCAAAACGTTGACGTATTTTTGGCCTTTTTTGGTAAGGTTTGACAATTGCAGAATAAGCAAGAATGCAGAGAAAGTCAAACGGTTTTGACACATTTCTGTAGTTGTACAACATTCTGTATGTTGGCGTGATTTGTACAGGGTGTAAAAAAACAACCCATCAGATTTTTTACTGTAGCAACCGTAAATCTCAACCGATTTGAATAAATCTTTTTTGAATGAAGGACAAATAAATTCTTGATTAATTGAATTTTCGTTAAAGTGATTAATTTTCTCTGCTTGGTTCTCGAGATATTTGCCTATTGCCCTCAAATTTGAAACACTGATTTTGGCAATGAGCAAGAGTGATTAAAACAACCCAGGAGATTTTTACTGTGGGAACCGCAAATCTCAACCGATTTGAATGACTCTTTTTAAACTGAAAGTTTAATAAATTTTTGAAGGATTGGTGAAACTAACTGGTAAATACGTATGTGAACAGGTACAAAATTTTCTATTATTCATTTGTGATTACGCAGTCAGAAAAGCAGCTCCAGATTTTGAACGAAAATTTTATTTCGGGGGGGGGGGTGGCTCCGAAACGTCGTAGTTTTTATGGGGGACGATGATGAAAACGTCGGTAAACGTCGGAGGGGGGGTGGGGATGCAAAATTTTGAATTTTTGAACGTCGTAGTTTATGGACGGCCCCTAAGCTATGAACATTCAAAGATTTCAGCTCTCCCACCCAGCAGTGGTACAGTGTGCTTTTTTCATTGTAATGGCGGTGTATGCGTCGATGGGCGCCATTGTTATTCGATTTTTGGAATCTACCCAAGTCGCCAATTCGAGCGCGCAGTCTAGCTCCTCACCTCTTTCCCTGTCTATGTCCACTTCGACAAAGGTCTGTCTACAAAAGTTGATTCTTGATCGACCCAATTTGGTTCCTGACATAGACACTTTGCAAGAAATTCAGTGCTGCTTTGCTTGCGCCCTTCGGGAACAACAACAACAACTGCAGAACGCCACTGAACAGGACTGGAGCTTTCCCTCTGCGCTCTTGTTTACTTTTACGCTTATGACTACCATCGGTAAGGGAATTGATTGATTGATTGCGTTGCGTTGCGTTGCGTTGTTACAAATTGTATGTCACCTCCGGTTTTAGGTTACGGCCATGTCTATCCAGTGACCAACTCTGGTCGATTTTTCTGCGTCTTCTACGCGCTGATCGGCGTGCCCTTAGCGCTGATATTTCTGGCAAATACTGGAAAACATCTAAAGGCTCTAGGGACTACGGCCTACCTGAAAATAAAACAGTTTTTTCAACAATGTGCTCTGCGATTGCGAAAGAAGAAGGTGGACATAAAAACGGATGAGGAAGAGCCCTCGGTTGGAACGCTGTTTGTGCTGGTTTTCTTGCTTTACACTCTCTTAGGTGCTGTCTTACTGCCCCTCTACGAAATTGATATGAGCTTTTCAAAGGCCTTCTATTTTGTCTTCGTCTCTCTTACAACAATTGGACTTGGAGATATCTACCCTAAAAGGTAATTGTGAAAACGCATATGTAGGTTAAGTTGAGTCTGTGATTTATTTAGCAAAGAATATGTTCTCCTGTCAATCAGTTACATAGCATTTGGTCTGGCACTAAACACGATAGCTGTGGAGATACTGGCCCAGCATTTGAGAAAACTGCATCATTTTGGACGAAAACTGACCGACGTAGCCAAAACACATATCTGGTTTGGTGGAAAACAGTAATGACAAGTTTATTTCTTCTGTATGTATGAGCGCCCGATTTACTCTTTTAGAACTACCGTGGAAGAAATATTAGCGTCGTTTGCAGAAAAACGTGGAATTGAATTACCAACCGAAGAAGAGCTCGTAAATATAGTTGAAGTAGCCATTGAAAGAGTGGAGAATCCGGGTAATACAGTACCTAAAGACAACCTTCAGTGAGTGAATTTAGTGACTTCTGTTCTAGTTCCTGAACGATCTCCCAGTCCACCAGATTTAGATTTAGGTTAGTACAACTATTCACTAAGTGCAAAACCAAAATGCAATTTTCTAGAAAAAGCAACTGACTCGCTGATCAAAACCACTTCCTCAGACAACGAATCAATTATTGAGCTTCCAGACCTACCTGAATTAGATCTTCCGCCCACTCCCGAACCTCAGCCCAACACAACCCTAACTTTCATTGACGACTCCACCACACCAGTCCAAACGGTCAGTGAGCCATCCTTGTCGGGCTGGAGAAATGTGCACGGTGTTGGTAAGGTGAAAAAGGCCCTCTCTGCTCCCTCTAAAATATGGAGTCGTTCACCGAACAAAACAGCCGTCAAGCGGAACGTCACTCTGCCCGAGCGAATTGCCAGGTTGATTAATGACAACATGCTCGATTACTGGGATTTCTGGTTGTAAATATAGGGTCCGTCAAAAAACAACCCTGCAGATTTTTCGCTTTAGCGACCGAAAATTTTAACCGATTTAAATGAATCGTTTTTTAAATGAAACAAAAGATTTCTGCAATTTTTATTAATGAATTCTGCTTAGCTCCTTAAGGATCACTAAAAGTGTCCGCCAGAGTGTCCGGGCGGACACCAAAATTTCGTCAAATTTTCCAGTTTGTCGCGGACATTTCAGCAAGGTGTCCGAACAACTGTGAATGTGTCCGGATCATGGGGAAAGTGTCCGAACAACTGTGAATGTGTCCGGATCATGAGGAAAGTGTCCAAACAACTGTGAACGTACTCACATCATATGCTTCTGAGCCGGAAATGTAATGTACTGTAAATTGCCCTCTGCTCTTTAAGGACTCTGTAATACCTACATGTACACTGTCGGGTTCTGCAAACTGTGGGACCACCGCCACTAACGTTCTATTTTCGTCACCAGCTGTTTGCTGTGCAGTTGATAGTTGTTGGGGTGTGTCTTTTTCATAGATTAGAGTTAGCTTGTACAGTTTGCTTGAGAGCCAGTTTCGTGCTCATTGTCTTAGCAACATTTTACGTATGGTGTCACCAGTTCTGTCTTGGCCATCAGCTCCTGCAGTTTTGACCGCCAGCTAACTCTTGAGGACAAACCACTGAGTGCAAGTGTTCAGTCCGGACTTATGGCTCCAACAGTTCTGTCCAGGTTGTCAGCTTCTGTGGTTTTGTCCAGCCTATCTCTCTAGGACAAACCACTGAGTGCAAGTGTTCAGTCCGGACTTGTGGTGGCTCCAACAGTTCTGTCCAGATTGTCAGCTCCTGTGGTTTTGTTGTTAATGTGTTTATGTTTTGCGGACTAATTATGTTTCTGCTGAATAAACATCGTACGTGTATTTCTCGGTATGTACTGTACGTGTATTATTAAGGTTAGATTTTAACCAGACTAGCTGAGCTGTATGCTAATTGTTTTGGCCAGTACCTGCCTGTGCCTTCTTTTTCTTATCTCGCGTGATAATGCTCTTGCTCTCGCTGTCTGCGTCCCTGCGGGTTGACTATACGATTACCGTTTAAATACGTGTGTGTATGGCAGGGCAGTAAAACTTTTACCTTGTGTCAGGGTTATGGGCCGTCTATGCCCTGCCCTATGATTCGGCCCCCACTCTATTGACGCTACTGTGTGGCTGGCAATTCTTTTCCTGGTGCAGTGCGTGGCCGTCAAACGACACAAAGCCGCCCTCAACCGAAATGGAGAAAGCCCACGTGCCACAACTAACGTCAGAGAACTGGCAGATTTGGCGGATGATGATGCGCAACTACCTCGAGTCGCAGGACTATTGGGGAATCGTGCGCCGAACCGAGCCACTGCCCGCGGAAGAAGGACCGCAAGCGGGGAATGCCGACGAAGAAGGAGCCGCAGCCGGACCGCCGAGACAGGTAGACGTGCGAGCCGCCCAGGCGCAGAGGCAAGTGGTACGTAGTTGGTACAAACGTCGTCAGCTAGCCATGTTCACGTTGCTCGCGTCCCTGTCTGCTGAGGTAGAACGGTGCATTAGAATAACAGACGAGACTGATCCAGCCGCGCTATGGGACAAGTTGGTTTCTCATTTCGAACAAAAATCGCAAATGAGCCTGGTAGCTATTCACACCGAGCTGAGAGCGATGGTTTATGACGGCAAGTCAAAACCATCTGAATGGCTATCAAACCGACAAAAGTTGTATGATCAACTGCGTGCAATGGATCAGCCTGTAGCAGAGTCTATGCAAGTGATAGATGCGCTGGTGGCCTTGCCACCAGGTTGGGAGAACATTCGCAGTATTGTTAGCGCCGCATCTAACAACGCACCGGCAGACAGACCCTATACGCCAGACCAGTTAGCAGTGCAGCTAGATGACGAGTGGCGTTTGGTCAATGCAAGCATGTGTTCCAAAACCAGTCAACCTCAAGCAAACGGAGCAAGCATGAGAGGCAGAGGTTCTGGTCGCAATCGTGTGCGTGGAAGAAGCAGTAAAGGCGGGTCCACCGGAGCACAATCATACGTTCATTCAAACAGCAATGCAAACAACACGTACAATCAGAAGTGCTACAACTGTCAGGGCTACGGTCATAAAGCAAACGCGTGTCCAAGCGCTAAGCGTGGTCGAGGTCGTGGCTGGTCTAACCAGGCAACTGGTCAGGCAGCTACAGCGGACACTGATGGTGACAGTAGCAACACGGCTGCATTCACTGCAAGTGCATCTACAGCTTCACTTCCATCGAGTCAACTACAACTTCTTCTTGATTCTGGAGCTTCTCATCACATGACGTCCTGTAAACTTGCCTTGTCCAACTTCGAATCGCTTCCTACTCCAATCTCTGTCACTGTTGCCAGTGGAGCAGTGATACATGCCACCGGCAGAGGAGTTCTGCATTTGATTGACACCACTACCGGCGGTGCTTTCCACATGCGAAACACTCTCTACGTGCCTGCACTCAATGGGACACTATTTTCTGTGCCAGCCTGCGTCGCTTTGGGCAACTCTGTGTCCTTCGAGTCTGGATTTGCTTCTCTTTGCAATCCTACTGGTGCAGTTGTGGCAAAAGCCGTTCCTAGTCGTGGTGTGTACGTAGTGCGAGCTCAGTTGGACAATTCACGTGGACGCAAGGTTTGTGGGGATCCTGTGCGCCAAAACCCCACCTGCGCAAGTTACAGTATCGTGCATGTTGATGATCCGCCGTGTGCCTCTGTTGTAGACTCAGTTACGTGTGGTTTAGCAGCGGTTCAGTCGGAACCCTCAGTGAGCATGCAGATGCAAGCGAATCAAGTATGTGGCCGGCTGGAAAGGGCCACCTTAAATGGGCAAGTTTCTGATGCGAAAGCTGATAATGTACCTTCAGTGTTTCTAGCCAGTCAGAGTGAGCAATCGGTACAGATGTCACCAGAAAATCGTGCGAATTACGTTGTCCCACTGCCCCATGGGACCCCAGATGGTGATGTATCGGTAACCGCGTGTTCAGTGCGTCAGCCTATTGTTTCAGTGCAGACCTGGCATCGTCGCTTTGCGCACCCCGGGAAGGACATCATGTCGCATTTGTTGCGTGGGGATTTGGTCATTGGTCTCAAATCGGATCAGACCACATTCAACGTTTTTTGCGAGCCATGCACTGCCTCAAAGGCAAAACGACAACCATTTCCGAAGTCAGCCTCCTTCCGTGCTACTCGACCCATGGAGCTGATGCATACGGATTTGTGTGGGCCGTTCACCCCGGTATCCCATGACGGCAAACGGTATTTTGTTTCCTTAGTGGATGATTATACTCATATGGTGTTTGTGAAATACCTGTCACACAAATCAGACGCACCACACATTCTCAAACAACTCATATTACAACTTGAGAAACAATCACAGTGCTCACTTGTCACTTTACGCTCTGATCAAGGTGGAGAGTACACTTCCAACGAGTTCAACGATTGGCTCAGTTCCAAAGGGGTACAGCATCAGTACTCTGTCAGAGACTCACCACAGCAAAACGGGGTAGCAGAACGCTTCAATGGTGTCATCTTGGAACGTGCTCGTGCTCTTCTTGCAACCAGTGGTCTTCCAAGAAAGTACTGGACTGAAGCTGTGGCGTCAGCAGCTTATGCTCGAAATCGTTCTCCAACGAATGCTCTTACACCAGTTTCGACGCCGTACGCTTTGTGGTTTGGTCATCCTCCAGACGTCTCACATCTGCGTGTGTTTGGCTGTGTAGCTTATGTCCATTTGAATGAGAGAGAACGCACATCAAAGCTCACCAATCGCGCAGTGAAAGCGTACATGCTCTGTTATCCTGCTGGTATCAAAGGGTACAGACTTCTCTTGGCCTCCAATGAGTCAGTGGTGGTTCGACGCGATGTTGTCTTTAATGAATCATCGTTCTATGGCTGTTCACTTCCATCTGAGATTGATCTTCCTTTGTTAGTCTCTCCAGAATCTGCAGTTCAGGAGGAGAATGAGCAGAAGGAGCAAGTGCAACCTAGTATGGAACTGCAGCTTCAAGTCGACCAAAATCCACCAACTGAGGAACTGCCTGAAGAGGAGGAGATAGTTCCAGTTCCGCCAGATGAGAACTTACCACAACAACCAGCAGAACCACAAGATCGCCAACCCAGACCTGAGAATCAACCACCCACTCAACCGCAGAGAGTGTCTAGCAGACTGAACAAAGGTGTTCCTCCAAAGCGGTATAGTGAGTGTTCTGGCCAAGCCAAGGTTGTTCAGGCAAGTGAAGAAGAACCAGCTAGCTGGAAGCAAGCTATGCAAACCTCCCAAGCAAGTCAGTGGATGAAAGCAGCCACTGAAGAGTTCAATTCTCTGTGTGAGTTTCGAACATGGGATTTGGTTCCGCCAACTACTGGTCAGAAAGTCATTGGGTCTAAGTGGGTGTTCAAGGTCAAAAGGGGAGAACAAGGCGAAATTCTACGACATAAAGCAAGACTAGTCGCCAAGGGCTTTTCTCAGCGTTATGGTGTTGATTACTTCGATGTATTCTCACCAGTTGTTCGTTGGGAAAGTGTTCGCGCTCTCTTTGCTACTGCAGCACTCAAGGGAATGGATGTGCACCAAGTTGATGTGGAAACAGCTTTTCTGAACGGTGTGCTGGAAGAAGAAGTCTTCATGCATCAACCAGAAGGCTTTGTAGATCCACAGAAGCCTAACTATGTCTGCAAGCTCAGGAGGAGCCTCTATGGACTGAAGCAGTCTCCCAAGTGTTGGAACAACGCCTTGGATCAAGCACTGCAGAAACTTCAGTTCAAGCAAGGAAGTGCTGATTCCTGTGTTTACACTGGCAAGATTCATGGCTTTGAGGTGCTCATTGGCGTGTACGTTGATGACATGCTGATAGCTTGTGCAGACAGAAAGGCGCTTCAGAAAGCAAAACAACTTATCGGCAAGCAGTTCAAGATCAAAGATTTAGGCCGAGCTGCCTATTTCCTTGGTGTCTCAGTAAACAAGGGTGAAGATGGTAGCTACACGCTGAGTCAGGAGACCTATGCGTGTCATTTGTCCGGCCACCTATCTCTCCAGGACAAACCTATGAGTGCAAGTGTTCAGTCCGGACTTGTGGCTCCAACAGTTCTGTCCAGATTGTCAGCTCCTGTGGTTTTGTCCGGCCACCTATCTCTCCAGGACAAACCTATGAGTGCAAGTGTTCAGTCCGGACTTGTGGCTCCAACAGTTCTGTCCAGATTGTCAGCTCCTGTGGTTTTGTCCGGCCACCTATCTCTCCAGGACAAACCACTGAGTGCAAGTGTTCAGTCCGGACTTGTGGCTCCAACAGTTCTGTCCAGATTGTCAGCTCCTGTGGTTTTGTCCGGCCACCTATCTCTCCAGGACAAACCACTGAGTGCAAGTGTTCAGTCCGGACTTGTGGCTCCAACAGTTCTGTCCAGATTGTCAGCTCCTGTGGATTTGTCCGGCCACCTATCTCTCCAGGACAAACCACTGAGTGCAAGTGTTCAGTCAGGACTTGTGGCTCCAACAGTTCTGTCCAGATTGTCAGCTCCTGTGGTTTTGTCCGGCCACCTATCTCTCCAGGACAAACCACTGAGTGCAAGTGTTCAGTCCGGACTTGTGGCTCCAACAGTTCTGTCCAGATTGTCAGCTCCTGTGGTTTTGTCCGGCCACCTATCTCTCCAGGACAAACCTTTGAGTGCAAGTGTTCAGTGCGGACTTGTGGCTCTACAGTTCTCTCCAGTTTGTCAGCTCCTGTGGTTTTGTCCGGCCACTTATCTCTCCAGGACAAACCACTGAGTGCAAGTGTTCAGTCCGGACTTGTGGCTCCAACAGTTCTGTCCAGATTGTCAGCTACTGTGGTTTTGTCTGGCCACCTATCTCTCCAGGACAAACCTATGAGTGCAAGTGTTCAGTCCGGACTTGTGGCTCCACAGTTCTCTCCAGTTTGTCAGCTCCTGTGGTTTTGTCCGGCCACTTATCTCTCCAGGACAAACCACTGAGTGCAAGTGTTCAGTCCGGACTTGTGGCTCCAACAGTTCTGTCCAGATTGTCAGCTCCTGTGGTTTTGTCCGGCCACCTATCTCTCCAGGACAAACCTCTGAGTGCAAGATTCCCAGAGCGCCAAATCCAAATCGACAAAAAATCATCATATATCTGACTGACATGCGTTTCATTGGTCTGGTCTCTTAGTGATGTTTCCTATGCTGGATGGATGAATGGATTGGATTGACTGGGCGGGGCCGTCGTAACCCCTACGTTAGGCCACACTGTGGGCCCATCACGCACACCCATATCATCCTGGCCTTCCTTCGCTGGCTTCACTACTAGCCGCCACACATGCTCGGTGTCAGTCTGGTCGGGTCTCAGTGTTAGCTGTCCCCGTTCCATATGTCCCAACACATGCGTGGTTGCTGTTGTAGCTTTCGGGTGCAACGGCAGCTCCAGTCGGTTCCCATTTACCTACCCGCTGTCGCCAGCTTTCGGTAGCCTGGGTTGGGCTTTGTGCCGACGACCAACTCTTTGCGGCAAGAAACTTGCCGCGCCGAAAAGATGAACGCACGACGTCGCGCACTGTGGCTATGCGGCCTAAACCACTCCATGCTGCAGTCATTCATGTGTATAATCCAGGTCCTTTCACAGTTGCTTGAATACTTTTCCTTACTGCCTGACAGTTAGCTACAGCCTGACAGTTAGCTAGCCTAGTAGTTCGGACGCTTTCATAGTTGCCTGGACATTTTCTCCTTACTGTCTGGACACTGTTATACAATGCTTGGGACAGTTTACCAGTGTCCGAAGCAAGACAAAAAGATTTGACGAAATTTTTGTGTCCGGCCATACAAAGGAGTGTCCGCCCCGACATATCGTTTTGTTCCTCACCGGTGACGAATATGAACCCTAAGCAGTTAATTCCCACACTGTTTATGTTATTTATGTCAGGATTACATTTGGCATGACGCCTTTTTAAAAATTATCTTTAGGTGGTTTTAACGTTCCTTGTCCAGTTACTGGAATGTTGTGTACTCAATGCACACATCCTGGACAATGTTACGCGTACTCAAGCAAAAATGAGCGCTCGCTAAATCTGTCCGCGGCAGGTCTAAAATGTGTCCGTTTTTGGTCCGCGGCAGTCAAAAAATTTGTCCGAATGTGTGTCCGGCTGTCCAGGACACAAGAATTTTTGAATGTCCGGCCGGACACGCGGGTCCGGCCGGACAAATGAGTGTCCGCCCGGACAAAGCTTTTAGTTAGCCACCGGTGGCTATTTTGTCCGGCCGCCTCCATCCCTCCAGGACAAACCTATGAGTGCAAGTGTTCAGTCCAGACTTGTGGCTCCACAGTTCTGTCCAGTTTGTCAGCTCCTGTGGTTTTGTCTGGCCACCTATCTCTCCAGGACAAACCACTGAGTGCAAGTGTTCAGTCCAGACTTGTGGCTCCACAGTTCTGTCCAGCTGGTCGGCTCCTGTGGTTTTGTCCGGCCACCCATCTCCCAGGACAAACCACTGAGTGCAAGTGTTCAGTCCAGACTTGTGGCTCCAACAGTTCTGTCCAGATTGTCAGCTCCTGTGGTTTTGTCCGGCCGCCTATCTCTCCAGGACAAACCTATGAGTGCAAGTGTTCAGTCCAGACTTGTGGCTCCACAGTTCTGTCCAGTTTGTCAGCTCCTGTGGTTTTGTCCGGCCACCTATCTCTCCAGGACAAACCACTGAGTGCAAGTGTTCAGTCCAGACTTGTGGCTCCAACAGTTCTGTCCAGATTGTCAGCTCCTGTGGTTTTGTCCGGCCGCCTATCTCTCCAGGACAAACCTATGAGTGCAAGTGTTCAGTCCAGACTTGTGGCTCCACAGTTCTGTCCAGTTTGTCAGCTCCTGTGGTTTTGTCCAGCCACCTATCTCTCCAGGACAAACCTATGAGTGCAAGTGTTCAGTCCAGACTTGTGGCTCCGCAGTTCTGTCCAGTTTGTCAGCTCCTGTGGTTTTGTCCGGCCACTTATCTCTCCAGGACAAACCACTGAGTGCAAGTGTTCAGTCCGGACTTGTGGCTCCAACAATTCTGTCCAGGTTGTCAGCTCCTGTGGTTTTGTCCGGCCACCTACAGCTGTATTTCTCCAGGACAAACCTCTGAGCGCAAGATTCCCAGAGCGCCAAATCCAAATCGACAAAAAATCATCATGTAATAACTGACTGACATGCGTTTGATTGGTCTGGTCTCTTAGTGATGTTTCCTATGGATGGATGAATGGATTGGATTGACCGGGCGGGGCCGTTGTAACCCCTACGTTAGGCCACACTGCGGGCCCATCACGCCACCCATATCATCCTGCCCTTCCTTCGCTGCCTTCACTACTAGCCGCCACACATGCTCGGTGTCAGTCTGGTCGGGTCTCAGTGTTAGCTGTCCCCGTTCCATATGTCCCAACACATGCGTGGTTGCTGTTGTAGCTTTCGGGTGCAACGGCAGCTCCAGTCGGTTCCCATTTACCTACCCGCTGTCACCAGCTTTCGGTAGCCTGGGTTGGGCTTTGCCGACGACCAACTGTTTGCGGCAAGAAACTTGCCGCGCCGAGAAGATGAACGCACGACGTCGCGCACTGTGGCTATGCAGCCTAAACCACTCCTATGCTGCAGTCATTCATGTGTATAATCCAGGTCCTTCACAGTTGCTTGAATACATTTCCTTACTGCCTGACAGTTAGCTACATAGCAGTTCGGACGCTTTCATAGTTGCCTGGACATTTTCTCCTTACTGTCTGGACATTCGTTATACAATGCTTGGGACAGTTTACCAGTGTCCGAAGCAAGCCAAAAAGATTTGACGAAATTTTTGTGTCCGGCCATACAAAGGAGTGTCCGCCCCGACATATCGTTTTGTTCCTCACCGGTGACGAATATGAACCCTAAGCAGTTAATTCCCACACTGTTTATGTTATCTATGCCACGATTACATTTGGCATGACGCCTTTTTAAAAATTATCTTTAGGTGGTTTTAACGTTCCTTGTCCAGTTACTGGAATGTTGTGTACTCAATGCACACATTCTGGACAATGTTACGCGTAGCAAAAATGAGCGCTCGCTAAATCTGTCCGCGGCAGATCTAAAATGTGTCCGTTTTTTGGTCCGCGGCAGTCAAAAAATTTGTCCGAATGTGTGTCCGGCTGTCCAGGACACAAGAATTTTTGAATGTCCGGCCGGACACGTGTGTCCGGCCGGACAAATGAGTGTCCGCCCGGACAAAACTTTTAGTTAGCCACCGGTGGCTAACATGAACCT
>JASANB010002986.1:0-30610 GCA_030248155.1 Sabatieria punctata | reverse complement strand
AGGAAGAGGAGCGCATCTGTCCGCCAGCCGATCTCATGGCTATAGCTAGCAGTTTCTTTTGTGATCCACAGCACGTCTATCTTATCACAGGTGGCCTGGGTGGATTTTCTGCGGAACTAGCAAAGTGGCTCGTTTATCGTCATGCCAAGAAGTACGTTTGATAAACACTAGCTACTAGGCCCAGCTACAACTGAAAAGCTGTGCAAAATCTTCGCAGCATGGCCTAGTATGTTTGTGCCGCCGGCTCAGTTGGTGCTGTGGATTAGGCGCAAAGCCACTGTGTCACCATGCGCCGTGTGCTCATCCACCTAGGTGGGGTTTGCTTCTTGGTTGTCGTCAGCACAAAGCCCCACCCAGACCACTGAAAGCTGGTTACAGCGAGTGGTAAATGGGAACTGACTCGATCTGCCGTGGCACCGAAAGCCGCTCTCAAAAGCATGCTTGTGTTGGAGGAACAAGAAGATCAACCACGTCAGGAGCTGTCTGAGAGAATCAGGCAAACCAATACCGGTTTAGTGCAGCTCGCCGGGGGGCTACGCCGAGGAGCTGATTATCACCAGGACTTTACCACGCCAGGCGCACCATTAGCAACTGGCTAGCCAACAGCATGGCTAGTAGTGGCTTGGCAGTGAAAGAAGGGCATGTTATTCAAGATGATGATTTCAGGGGTCGCGAAATTATCTGCGCAGGTCTGATCGTAGGGCCATACATCCTACGGCCTCGCGGCTTCGTCGATCGGATAAGCTTGTCAGAGGCAAACAAATTCTGGTGTTTAGACTGGTTCTGACAAGCAAAGACGCGGCATTACAAACGCATATCACCGGAAACGTATGAGCTTCTTCAAATATAGAGGAGCAGAAGTGGTTGTGTCGACGACCGACATAAGCTCTTAGCAGAAATAGATACGCGCCCTGATCAAGCAGTGTATGGAGATGGGTCCATTGGGTGGAGTCTTTCACTTGGCAGCTGTATTGCGCGACAGTTTGTTCGGAGAATCAAACTGCAGAGAACTTCAAAGAGGCGGCTTTGGCTAAATACTGGGGAACTCGACACCTAGATCAAGTGACAAGGGAACTTTGCGGTCCAGAACTCAAATGGTAACAATATGAACTCACCGTTTTCAAACGTCCTACATAATAGGCAAAGCGTACTGGATGACAGGGATGAGACTGATATTGTAAATTTAGGTTCGTTATTCTTTCGTCACTGGTCAGCAGCAGAGGCAATGCCGGTCAGACCCGCCATGGCTGGGCCAACAGGACAATGGAGCGTATAGGTGAGTAGCCGCCATGCAGCCGGTCTGGCAGGTCTGGCTATCCAGTGGGGTGCCATTGGGGACGTGGGCATGGTGGCCGAACGACTGGGCGGCAACGATACAGTCATCTCTGGCTCGGTGCCACAGCGATTGGTCAGTTGCGAGCAGACACTGGACACGATCTTGGCCATGAACGAGCCGATTGTGTCCAGTTTTGTCCGAGCGGACACACGCAAGAAGGCAGCCGCCGGTAAACGAGACATAGTGCAGAGTATTGCGCGTATAATGGGGGTGGGGGCCGCCAGCGAACTCGACGTCAATGTCAAGCTGACTGATTTGGGCCTGACTCCTTGAAGGACTGGAGATACGGCAGGTTATCGAGGAGCAATACGATGTCACTCTGTCCATGAAAGATGCTATCAGAAATGTGAGTTGAAAACTTTGACACAAAGATGCAGGGATGCCTAACAAATTCAAAGTTTGAATTTGATATGGTAAGTGGTATAGTATAAAGTTGGCGATTTGAATTCGATGTGGTATTGTGTAGTATGTACTATAGTATATTTCCGTGCCGGAGCGAATTCTCTGTGTTTTTTTGCAATTAACTTTTATGCCTGCGTCGGAGCGTTTTTGCCTCACAACCAAAGTTGTAGAGGGACTCGAGCGCTGTACTACGGTGTAACCTAATCTGTAACACTCCTTTGTAATGCTAATTTGCGCAATGAAAAAATTGGTTTTTCTGTAGCTGGGCTGAATGCGGGAGTGGGATTGAAATAACTCGGGACCAACTAAACCGATTTTTGGTTGAATATATAATGCAAAATTTAGTTTTAGATCGATTGAGAAACATAAGAACCCTGAAAAATTGACCCTGATGCAGTAATCCCGGTTTTCCAAGATTAAGTCATTTGATTTTTCTCTGGTTGTATGCTTAGTAGTTTAAGCCATCCACTGTGGTTAAAAATGCGAATGCAATGTTTGATTAGATTTCAGGCCCTTCTGAAGCCATTTTGATACTGTAGTATGTGGTCCTGACACGAAAACTGCATTTTGTCAGTTTACGTTGTTTTTGCTCTAAGGAAATGCTGGATAGAGTAGGGTCTAAGGGTTTGCAAGGTCAGAGAATTCATTTCTGGTACGTGTAGCCATAATCACTGGAATACTGTATTTTGAGGTCCCAACACGAAAATTGTTATTTGAGCTAGTGCATGCTTGGTGCAAGGGAAACGCTCTGTAGAGTAGACAATAAAGGTTTTCAGGGGTCGGAATCTATTGCTGACATAACGATCATCGCTGGGTTACTGTATTTTGAGGTCCCAACGGAAAAATTGATATTTTTTGCTATTTGGGTGTTTCTGTTGCAAGGAAACGATGAATTGACAAGCACTAAGGGTTTTCAACATCAACGAATTCATGCAGGACATAGCGAATGTTAATGGATTACTGTATACTGTGGTCCTGCAACGAATGTACAAACGCATAAGTTTGATTACCTACTTTATCCACCTTTTCCCCTGCAACAGGAACAACTAAATCGCAAAAAAACAATTTACTCGTCGGGACCTCAAAATACAGTAACCCAGTGTTGATGGTTATGTCAGAAGTAGATTCCCCACCCCGGAAAACCTTTATGAAAACCTAACTCTATAGAGCGTTTCCTTGCACCAGGCATGCATAAACGCAAATAACAATTTTCGTGCTGGGACCTCAAAATAAAGTATTCCAGTGATTACAGTTATGTCAGCAATGGATTCCCTGCCTGACCATGAAAGCCCTTAGTGCCTACTCTATCAGGAATTTCTTTGCCCGCAGAACAATGTAAATTTATGAAAAGCTATGGGGGGGTGTAGGGGGTCCCTGGGGGTATAAGGGCTATATTCGTGCCAGAACCACATACTACAGTACCCAAATTGCTTCAGAAAGTGAGATCGATTCAAAACACATAAAAAAGTGCATTTTTAACCAAAGTGGAGGGCTAAAACTACTACTGACAACCAGAGAAAAAATCAAATGACCTAATCTTGGAAAAACCGGGATTACTGTATCAGGGTCAATTTTTCAGGGTTCTTATGTTTCTCAATCGATCTAGAACTAAATTTTGCATTATATAATTATCGCCAAAATTGGCCATTTTCCACATTGGTCAAATTTAGGGGTGTATAACTTTGGAACCGTTGGACCTACGGCCATTATAAGTACATTTTCGGAATCCCCTCGGTCTGCAGATTTAGATTCACCGAAAAAATCGCATTCAGCCCAGCTACAGAAAAACCTGGATTTTTTTTTGATTGCGTAAATTAGCGTTACAAGGGAGAGTTGCGCAGATTAGGTTGCACCGTAGTACAGAGGTCGAGTCCCTCTACAACTTTGGTCATTAGGCAAAAAAACGCTCCGACGCAGCCATAAAGAGTTAATCGCAAAAAACACAGAATTCATTTTTGAAATATACTAGTACGTACATGTAGCTATTTAGTTTGAATTTGGTTGGTATGATTTTGGTATGAATTTGGTTCAGTAGTCGTAGTTTGCTGTGATAATGTCATGGGAGCCTTTCGAAATTATGCTCAATCCACCTTTCTTCAGCTTTTAGAATGAAAACATGCAGAATGGATTGGGAATATATTTTGACGCATTTGAAAAGTGTTATAATATAGCCAACAATAACCTCCATATCGGAGACCTCGCCCGATTTTCTCGCAAGTCATTTTTGCCACAATTTATTAACCCGTATATTTCAGGCACATACATACATGCTTGAAATTGTCTGTAAAACAGCTTTTTGGCTGTGTTTGAGGAGCCCCAATTATGTAGTGCTCTCTTACAATTTTTAGGCAAATATTGTGAATGTTGGTTGAGCGTTTTAGCACTCAACGCTAGACCTATTTCCTGACCAAAATTTAGTTTGTAGTTTGTGGTTAATAGTCCAAGCTTTTAGTATTTTTAGTTTGTAGTTAGTAAGTTAATTTGTACAGTCAAGCACTTAACGCCGTTTATGGGCAAGGGTACCTCAGACTAGTGGCGTCATTGAAGTCTCATTTATCCGAAAAGTCAGGTAGTTAGTAGTCCAGTAGTAAACAAAAGGTTGTAATCAGTAGTCGTCCTATCCCTGAATTTGGGCTCAGACCTACGTCTGGCTGGATATGACCTATTACCATATATGTATGTATGGAGTGACATGCCAAAGTTTTATCCAAAAACCGACTGTTTCAGCTAACAGTTGCCCAGCTAAAGGCGAAGCTTGAAGACACCAAACCAACTGCCACAAAACACGGTCACGCCTGCAGAACAAAAAGTAAAACTCAAACCAACACTCAGACACCAGAGTTGCTCTTGTAAAGATGGTTGATTATCTATGTATGCTGCAGTGATTAAAAGTGCTCTCTAGAACGCCAATGGACCTGAGTGCCTACTCTCTCCTTTCCGACGACGGCTTGGTCCAGTTGAACTCAGTTGCAGATTCATGCACAGACACCTCTTGTGAGCATGTCAACTGTACTGCAGCCTCCAGGGTTTGTCTGGTGCCTTCAGTTGAGGGTGTGGCATCAGCATCGCTTAGAGAATTGGCTGAACAGTTGTCTGTGCCTGTCTACTGTCTCCAAGGTCCAGCAACTGTGACGGTGAACAGCATTGAGAGCTTGGCACAATATTATGTTCAAAAACTGGCTGAATATCGTACTGGTTCCATCTATCTATGGCCTAACTTCTAGTAATTTACCCTACTTCTGCATATAAACTTGACCCAAATTTTGCTTTTCTAAGGCATTTTGGGGGCGTGCAAAAAAAAACTAAGTAATGGTATTTTTGCACCGGATAACCCCTCCACTAATTACCTATGTAATAATTTGGCTACGTCTGAAATTTCAAATTTTTGAAGAGTTAAAGCCGAAATTTTTGCGTTCAATTCTATTGTAAAACGACGTTTTTATTAAAATAACAGTAACAATTGATAATTTTCTTAGTTTTCGCTATTGATAGATACAACTACGTACATGTACGTAAAGTCTTAGTTTTACATAGAAGCCATCATTGGATGGCTTTTTGATAAAGATGAAACCAAAGTGTTTTGTCATGGATTTTTAGGGCTCCTGAAATATCACTTGACTGATGATAGTCATAAAACAGAGTTCGTGTGTCAGTGAGCCATGGAAAAGTCAGGGAATTTGTAAAAAGTCAAGGAAAGTCAGGGAATTTGGTGTCCGGTCAGGGAAAAATTTGATAGCAGTAGAATCATCTCTCGACCAAAGGGCCCTGTCAGAGCTTTACATACCATCCTTTTGAAAATGGGACTTCTGACTTTCCACAACTACTACAACTTGAAAGTTTACCCTCAGAATACCGTTTAGACGTGTTTTTCAGACGTAAGGCTAAGTTGTCTAAGGGGTGCTGGATATGCTAAACTGCGCTAGAACACTAGCTTAGCGTCAAACCTTCGCGCCGTACAACGCCATTATTATTCGAGCCTCTGGTGTCGCATTTAGCAACTATTCTGATTATTGCGGTGCCACTGTATAAAATCTTTATGCACATTAGCAAAACATAACGAATCGCTTAATACATTGTTTCTTGTGTTTCTTCATTGACTAAGAATGTATATCAGACAGAATAGTGTAAATAGTCTCTTTCAGCAGCAGTCTTAAACATTGCGGATTTAGATCAGCGTTCAAGTTCATTCAGTGTTAAGTAGTACGAGTGTTAAGTTGTGTTAAAAACTGAAAGTTTGAGCTTTTTGAAGGCCTGCCTGCTGCTTACCATACATGTAACAGGTCATCCGCCGATGGGGAGGGGGTCTGACGTTGACCGGGGGAGTCTGGGTGAGGGAGGTATGGTACTAAAAACGTACAAGAATCGCAAAAAATTCCTAGTTTGGGCTCAGCTCAGCTAAAAAGTGCTGTTTTACAGATGATTTTAGCATGTTTGGCGTCTGACTGAAATAATAAAAATATCGTTTGCCAGAAAAATCGGAGGGGTTGACGAAGGGAAAAATCGTCTCGGGTATCCCGATCGGGGTGTCTGTCTGGTCTAAGTTCGGTGGGG
Organism: Sabatieria punctata; assembly: GCA_030248155.1. Taxonomy (NCBI): domain Eukaryota; kingdom Metazoa; phylum Nematoda; class Chromadorea; order Araeolaimida; family Comesomatidae; genus Sabatieria; species Sabatieria punctata. Next base: position 24,321 of record JASANB010002986.1, on the reverse strand, counting down.
GCAAGGCAAACCCCCACACACCGTTGCTAGTTCTATACTTACTTACAGCAGGGCCTGTGCACGTTCGACCATCAACAGACTACCTGCTGCGCCCAACGTTGTAAACAGCAGCTAAGGGGCCGTCCATAAACTACGACGTTCAGACAGGGGGGTGGGGGTACCCCGAAAAACGTCGCTGAACGTCGCCGGGGGGTGGGGGGTTGAGGCAAAACGTTGACGTATTTCTGGCCTTTTTTGGCAAGATTTAACGATTGCAGAACAAACAAGAAGGGATAGAAAGTCAAACGTTTTTGACACATTTTATAGTTTTACAGCATCACCTCATGCTATGTTAGCGTGATTTCTATATTGTTTGAGTGCGCGATTCTTGGACTTAAGAAAGCAGCAACACGGCATTGGTGCGTTGCGCTAATGTTGTCCGATTTGTGTATACTGATCTGGCGCAGCAATGCTCAAAGTAAATTTATGCTGCTGCTGAGGAACCGATGCACATCTTGACTCAGGAAGAACTGCACGAATCTCGAAATATTTTTGAGATATTTCAATGACTCATTGTTTCCCCACATATGCACAAGTGGATTGCTGCCTAGTACTGCTCATTCAAGATTTGTTGTGGTGCCGACTGTTACTAAATATGTGCACAGATTTTTCTATTGCACCATTGCATATATGCAGTCAGAAGCAGCTGCAGATTCAAAGCCAGACACCTGTAAAACGGTACTTAGGCAGAAGCAATAAAACAAGGTAAAACAAAGAAAACAAAGCCTATATATGTACATGTTGCTGCTGTCTGATTACAAAGTCCTGAAACGAATCATCAGTAACAAACCTTTTAAAACCAGAGAAATTTCTTATAACAACAGACTGGGGTTAGGCGTTCCAGATACAAGAGGCTGCGTAAAACAAAGTGCTGCCTGTGGCGACCGTACGACTGATCAGCTCAACGTGACAGCAGTGAGCTAAGTTTAAGCGTTCAGTTCTTCGCACGCCTAGTCTAACAGCATTACTAAGATCTACAGGGCTGTAACGGGCACCATGGTAGTATTGATAAAACGACAACAGTCTTCTCTGAGCAGCTAACAACCAAATAGGACTAAGACTGCACTGTTGAACAAGCTCAGTGTAAGACAGATCATAACGGTTTAAGAAAAGCTTAGCAAAGTACCTGAGTTTTCTGTCTGAGTCGTGAGAGACAAAAACAAAAGACGCCAGAAACAAAAAGAACACACAAAATAAATAGTAGGTATCCTAGAACCGGTATTTATCCGGTTAAAACACCGGATAATATGTAAAAAATGCCGGATACGAGATACTGTTTTCAGCGAAAAAAATACCGGATTATGGTTGCATCTCTACAGTTAATTAAGTCCGAAAATAGTGCTAATCTGAACCCGAAACCAAAAATACGCTCGAAAACTGGAAAAATTGTTATGAAAATGCTATTTTTGGCTATCCGGTATCCGACGACCAAAATATATCGGTGTTTTAGAGCAAAAAATACCGGACTATTCTAAAAAGTAAAAACCAAACAAAAACACCAAAAATTAACGGCGGCTACCGTAGTTTTTGCATTTGATGTTCAGGAAAGGAATTTTGCGCAGCAACTACGGTAAGCACCCCTTAGACTAATTAGCCTTACGTGTTTTTCAGAGCCAATTTTGAAAACTTCTCAACCTCGTTGTTAGAATGTTCTCAGTATGATTGGGCAGGGAATTTTGCTCTGAAAAAGCCTCACTAACCCTGTAAAACATCGAGTCGATAAGTGTTATACGCTTATATACTCTTAATAAGATGTCAAAGATCACTGTTGCCATTTAGCATTTGAAAAATTGGAAACCCCTGACTTAAACGGTAGCTACCTTCTCTTACCTAAACGTTCATCTACATAAGTGAAATTGAGAAAATGTAAGCCCAATGGCTTCAAATCGAGACTACACGTACATATACTGTACGTCAAAACAATTAAAATTATGGTCACTTCACTGATTTCTGCTTCAAAATTACGTAATGAAGTCGCCAACCCAACCAACATAGCCATCACTTTGTCAAATGAAAAGGGGCGTACAAAAATTGCGTAATGCCATGAGGGGAGGGGGATTCGCTAAATGATTACTAATCATTACAGTGGCCACTTACAGTGGATTAGTAATCATTTAGCGAATCCCCCTCCCCTCATGGCATTACGAAATTTTTGTACGCCCCTTTTCATTTGATAAAGTGATGGCTATGTGCATGGTGGATTGAAGTGACAGAGCCCCCTCAATCAAAGTCATTCAGATTATACGGAAAAACTGGTCAGAAGAGCCGTTCTGGCTAGTGGGTCATGCATTTGGTGCAAGCGTTGCGATGGAAATGGCTGGCATGTTGAAACTGCAAACCCAGCTGATATTACTGGATAATGATTACATGAAGCCTGGCTCATTTACAACCAACCCACTGGGATACGAGGTTGCACTGCTTTGCAGCAGCGCAGAGCAGATGAAAGAAATAGACCAGGAAGAACTGAAAGTTGAACTGTATCGAGCCGATGGATGGCAGAGCAGACTAGATCTGCTAGTTCAAAGAGCGCCTCCGGGCAGCAAAGATCTGTTGCCTGTGGTCTGCAACAGTCTCAGGGACAAATTTATCGCCGCGGATCGGTACGAGCAAAAACTGAGCCAACATTTCATGAAAACTCTGCGCTCACTTAGGTACCAAAGTGACACCGTTGTGGAGAATGTGACACAGATAAAAATGGACAACTCGAAGAAGGAACTCGATTTGGACAAGAAGGTGACTTCAATGCTCACACTAATTTCCCAGTCAACATTCATGCTTTCTAGTTTGCCAACGAGAGTGGCGTGACGACTACCATAAAAGGAGAAGGAAAGATTGTACTCGGTTCCGGTAAGAACTCTCAAAAGACTGCAGAGATAATCAGTGGCATTCTGACCAGTGTCTAAAGTCCATTTTTCAGTCAGTACTTTTGTGTGTTTTAGGAAAGCTACTGTTTTAAACGAAATTTAGCTGCACGCTTATATCAATTTGAGATCAGATTGTTTGATGACATGACTCCTTGACAAAGTGTCAAGTAGAAGCTTGCAAATGGAAAATTCTTCCCTCTTTTCATCAGATTTGGTGATTTTTCGGCAAAAGTCCCCCAACAGATTTTGTAGAGTGGACTGAAAATCTAAAAGCTTCTAAAAATTTGGCAGCCCCATACCATAGAATTCTCTACACTAGCAACCGAAAGATATTTTGTGCTTAATTATATTTATAATATCAGGAGGTAGGAATTTTCCACATGCATTATGTTTTCAGAAATACGTATATTGCTCTGACGGACATATACTGTTATTTTACTATAATAAAAATTAGTAATACTAGTGGTATTTTACAATGTAGTAGTAAAGTAATAGTAAAGAGTAAAATTAAGAGCCAATAGTAAAGTAAAAATAAAATTAAATTTACAAAGACTGATGATTGATGCAAAATTGCACATATTAACTAGTAAAGTCGTGGTAAAATCATTAAAATTATTAGAAAAAACAAAAATTACTAAAATCGGAGCTGCTTGATAGTAAACCAAAAATTATAATTAAGTTAAACGGTTGAATTTATAGTAAATTTAGTAAATAGTAAAATAAAAATCCACTAGTAAAATAACAGTACGTATGGACATATCAACTTTCTATTATTATCACTGTGTTTAGTTTAGTTGTCAATGCTAGTCCTGCAGTACTGTTGCTAAGTAAATTTATTTGAAATATGATTTAATTATAATTTACTTACCAAACAATTTACTTGTCTTAGTAAATTTCTAAAAAAAATTTAATTAAAATTATACTTGTAATTTACTAGGGCAAAAATTCACTTTTAATATAATTAAAATTATAATTTACTTACCAAATAGTTTACTTGTATTAGTAAATTTCTAAAAAATATAATTATAATTGTAATTGTAATTTACTTAGCAACAGTATCCTGCAGCTGTGTTGTGTGGCGTGGTGTCAGTTTTAATTAATGGCAGTAAAACATTGATGGATTCCTTGAGACAGCGGAGTAAGTAACAAGGGATGACTGTGCATATTCTGCGTAGGTGCCTCATACATCTAGCATGTCATCCGGCAACGGGGCAGGATGCATTTGGCGCCCCAAATTCGGAGGGAGCGGGGTAAGGTGCTAAAAACGCTAAACTGAAAATCGTAAAACGCTAATTCCGGCTCACATACAGCTAAACAGTTACTAGCGATTTTGTCAATTTTGTTGTATGAAATTATGAAAAATTACTTGCTCCAAAAATCGGAGAGGGTTGAAAAACCTTGGGGATCCGGTCTAGGTCGGCCATTTGGGTCTGGCAAACCTGTCTCGTATAGTAAAGTAAATAAGTGAATAATTCGGTTTTGTTGATAGAGTTACAACATCGCTATAGTTATAGACCTAATGTAAACCTGGCACGAAGTCCGAACAGCTCTACAAAGTTAATCTGACACACGCGAAAGCTGAAAGAATTGAGCTACGTTTTTTGACTCTAAGAAACGGGTAGCTGTGCAATGGTGACTAGAAATTCAATCCTGTATAAGTTAAAATTATGAAATTGCTATATTATTTAGATTCAAAACATTATGCAGAAAAATTCGAATACTTGGGATGGTGAATATCGAAATACTCCGATACGTACTGTAAAGCGACTAGAGCGTACCTTCTGTCTGCTTATCTTTGTTTGTCTTGAACATAGCAGTTAAGCCCGGTTCACACTGCCGTGAAGAACTAAGAACTATGAACTAAGGCGTGAACTAAAAATCTGGAATAGGAACTAAGAACAGAACTAACGGTGGGGCGTTCACACTGTGAACTAAGAACTAAGCTAGAGGCCGCACGTTTTGCTGTTGTAGTAGCTTAAATAAAGGCATGTTGTCAAAATTTGTTGACCAAATCAATGCTTTAGTCTTCCGAACAGTGCACAGGTTGAATTACATGAGTTCGCGCTGCTGTGGCCCAAAAATTAAGCAGTTTTGGTATGCTTTGAAACGAAGCCTCCTCATACGACAATTTTAGTGACGTATAGGCCCAGCTATTTAAGGAAATCACTTGAGACCGGCTAAGCAGACGTCAGCCAATTATCCGTCCCAGTTTTAGTAATTTTAAACAGTATACCTTGAAGCCAAGAATTGGCTGACGTGCATCTCCCAGTGTCTTCTATTTGCTCCAAGTCAATAGCATCAAGGTTTTTGTAGACGTACTACACCGAAAACATATTTATGCCCTTTTTCAAGACTCCTTGCCGGGTGTTTTGCATGTTTAACGTAGAAAGCAGAGGCTTTCTGCTCTGTTGCATTCAATTCTTGTCTTGAAATTTGGTCTGAGAGAGCCTAGACATCTTTCGAAGCCTTCGGTAATAAAGCCAGATCAGCATTAGCGGTTAAAAATAGTTTCCATGGCCTAAAACACACGCGCCTGGTCGCAAAATCCGTAGTTCATGAACTAAAAGTTGAGCTTAGTTCAACTCGCCTTAGTTCTTAGTTCTTAGTTCACAAGTGTGAACGCATTTGAACTAAGAACTAAGGCCGTTTTAGTTCTTATTTCTTAGTTCTTAGTTCACGGCAGTGTGAACCGGGCCTTACGCTTTTCTCTGATAACACTGGCAGACAGCGACCACACTGAACGTGCCGAGTCTACCTACGTTGCGACAGAATCATGCCGCTACCCGATGATGAACATAAAGTATTCACTAGTGCGTCTGTAAAGCGTTTTGCCATCCATAACGCTGCTCTGGTTTCGCGTATTGCCAATGCTTTGATAGTCGCTGGTGTCATTCAGCCAAAGACTGGCAGACAATCGAAGCTGATGTTTTTTTCATTTTAATATTAGTTAGTATGCTATTTGACATGGCATCAGCGGCGTACCCCGATCGGGTTGTGGGCAGATATGGGCTAGCATTTCGACTGAGGGGGGGTAGAATTTTCAATTCCTGAGGGGGTAGGAACGCCTGAGGGGGGCTGAGGGGGTGGTAAGGCAAAAAGTCCGATTTTTGGATAAAATCAAGGCTTATTTTTCATTAAAATAAGTTATAATAAGTTATTATTCTTAGTCTGAGCTCATTTACAACTAATCCAGGCATATTTTTATCCTAATTTTCTATACAAAATTCTTCCAGAAAATTCCTGAGGGGGTAGCGGCCGGCTGAGATGGTTGTGAGTATACCATCCTACTGCAGTTTAGGCAGTGGAATTTTGAGCCAACAAATCGCAAAAAATCGCCAATTTGGGCTCAAATACAGTGCAGGCGATCTTAGCAATTATAGTGTCCGAAATTCTAAAAGAAATTGCAGCAAAAATTACTTGCCAGAAAATCTGAGTGGTTGGTAGTTTTCTACACAAACACTGAATGGCCAAACAAATACTGTAGAACTTCTAATAATAGCGCCGTGCTATTATTTTTTCGTGATTGCTTTGGGGGCGCTAATATTGGAGCGTGTGCGTTTACTTGTAGTACTTCAATGCTACATTTGGCCATCTAAAGTATCCTCATTTTTCTGAAAATACAGGGTATTTTTGTTTTAAACACCACATTTTGTCATTATATGAGTTTTATATATGAGTTTTAGTCTGACTAAATGTTATAAGTTTAATCAAAGAAAATTGCCTCAAAGGGACAGTATTCTACATTGGAAACACATAGAAAGGGGCCGTCCATAAAACACGTCGTTCCAAAATCCCGATTTTTCGAACCCCCCTCTCCCCAAAGTGTTCACGAAGCACTGACAGACAACCAACCTCATTGGTAGTTCTTTCAAAATACCAAGTTGACAGGTCATTGTCAGTGGAGAGGTTAGTACTTAGTGTCACGTTCCAGCCATTCTGCGATAACCGAGTCAGCAGATTGCACAGCATCATTCTGACTGCTGTCGAGCTTTTCTCATGTCCGTGTCCATTAATGTCAACCAACGGACTTCCTTTCAGCTTGAACACCTTAGCTCCGCGCTTCCGCACTCGGTCAGCAAAACCATCTAAATTTGTTTTTTCAGCGAGTCGGTCGGTCGGTCGGTCGGTCGGTCGGTCGGTCGGTCGGTCGGTCGGTCGGTCGGTCGGTCGGTCGGTCGGTCGGTCGGTCGGTCGGTCGGTCGGTCGGTCGGTCGGTCGATTTACGTACAGGGCAAATATTGGATATTGATGAATATACAGAAACTGTACAAACGAGAACAGTAGTACCTTGATCCCATTTACGTACGCAGTATTTGACCACTTCCTCAACGTCTTTGTTGGCATGCAGAAGCTTCTCAAATTGCAGGCATATGGTATAGACGGTTTGGTGTTGAGTTGGATTAGAGCCTTTCTGATGGGTCGTAGTCAAGTGGTCATGGTTGATGGAGTGTCTTCGGGAGACCTCCCAGTGTCTTCCGGGGTGCCCCAAGGCTCTATACTCGGTCCTTTACTTTTTATATTATATATAAATGACTTGCCTGACCTTATTACTAACCGGAGTCTAGAATTTAAATTATATGCTGATGATGTGAAACTTTATGCGGAAATCTCGAGCTCTGATTCTTTTGAAGTCATTCAGACTGCTTTAAACCGTATTTTAGAATGGGCTAATACGTGGCAATTGAGTTTGGCTGTGACAAAATGTCAGGTTTTAACAATTTCCAGGCAAATGAATCCACTCTCTTTTCCTTATTTTACAGAAAACCAAGAGTTGGCTAGAGTAGAGGTAGTGAAAGATCTCGGGGTTCTAGTGAATACTAAATTGAATTTTTCCGATCACTGCAATCAAGTGGTTCAAAAAGGCTTTTCAAGGTTAAATCTTATGTTCAGAATTTTGCAATTTTCAGACCTCGAAGATCTTATTAAAGCCTATAAAACGTATATTCGTCCTTTAGTTGAAACCGCCACAGTCATTTGGTCGCCATATACGGCTAGGGGCCGTTCATAAACGACGTCGTTCCAAAATCCCGATTTTTCGGACCCCCCCTCCCCCCAAAATCGCCTTGCGTCGTTTCTTGGGACCCCCCCCCCCCTATGGCGACGTCGTTTTCTGTTTACCCCCCCCCCCCCCGATAAAAGGGCAGTACATACAGTACTGTCACGTTTTTTTGTTACCATACTGCGCAATCAATAGAATAAATCCCTACAACCACTCTGGAAAGCTTTTCTGTATGGAGAAACGTTTGACAGAATGTGCATAAATCGAAAATAATGTAATTGAAGTACCCTAAAATTTATAAAAAAGCGACGTCGTTTTTTGCTAACCCCCTCCCCCTCCTGGTGCGTCGTCTATCGTCGCATTTCAGCCGACCCCCCCTCCCCCCCTCTGGAACGACGTCGTTTATGAACGGCCCCCTAGAGATATTTCGAAAATTGAAAGTTTGCAGAGGAGTTTTACTTTTCGTTTGTTTCGTAGATTCCAATTTCCATACGCTAATTATGCAAATAGATGCAAAATTTGTAACTTAGAAACCTTGGAAATCCGTAGGTTGAAACACGACGTCATTTTTATGTATAAAATAGTACACGGATTAATTAGTACGGAAATTCGCACACGTCTCCAGTTTGACAGGTCGGGTACTAAACTTAGTCCTTTCTACGGTAGCGATTGGACGTCTAACTCTTTCCTTTCACGTGTCATTACGAATTACAATAATATTCCTGAAGAACTTAGAACGCGATGTAATTTACGTAGTCTGTCAGAGTACGTAAATTCCGCAGAATTTGTTGAACTGGTGACTCGCTAGGGTATTGTGAGTGTTTGTGTTTGTGATCGGGGTGTTCCGTGCTTGTGTCACCCCCTTTTGCTGTTACTAATTTGTGTCCTCCGGGACTAGTTATTTTGTTCTTTTCTGATAAACTTCATTCAAGCAGAAGCCTGTCCGAGCGGCGAAAAGTGATGCAGAAGTAAGGAAAATCGTCGTCCGTTTTTGGCAGTAAAGATTCTACGCTTCCCATCCTGGTTTGCCAATGTATCAAGGATACGTAAACCAACAGAACAACATGTGGCTTCAATCTCACAGATTGTATAAGTATGCATCGGCAGCTTTGGCAGATCGAATTTCGTTAATTATCTGTATGGATGCGGCAACCATTCTGTCTGTGGCGCCAACTTCAGACCATTTACTGCTTCAAATCTCCATCAGATAAGCAAAAACTTTACAAACCAAACACACTGCAAATCGAAAAGCCAGATAATAACATTTTCGTTTTCCTGATGTGCAATCGATACCTACTCGAGCTCATACATGTAGTTGGGGGGAATGGGGGGTATTTTCCCCCCCAGGCCCGATTTTCGGAGAAAATCCCCCCCCCCAGCCGGATTCTGGGGGGGGGGAGAATTTTTTGAAACCCTATTTTGGGTTTGTAAACCTGCAAACAGGGTTCCAGAAGCCCTGATTAGGGTTTCAGAAACCCAACTTGGGTTCCAGAGCCCTAGTTTGGGCTTCAAAAACCCTAAATAGGGTTCCGGAACCCTGTTTTGGGTTTCAAAAAACCTAAATAGGGTTCCGAAACCCTGTTTTGGGTTACTGAAACCCTAAATAGGGTTCCGGAACCCTAATTTGGATTACTGAAACCCTAATTTGGGTTTCTGAAACCTTAATAGGGTTCCGGAACCCTAATTTGGGTTACTGAAACCCTAATTTCGGTTACTGAAACCCTAAATAGGGTTCCGGAACCCTAATTTGGGTTTCTGAAACCCTAAATAGGGTTCCGGAACCCTATTTTGGGTTACTGAAACCCTAAATAGGGTTCCGGAACCCTAATTTCGGTTACTGAAACCCTAAATAGGGTTCCGGAACCCTGTTTTGGGTTTCTGAAACCCTAATTTGGGTTTCTGAATCCCTAAATAGAGTTCCGGAACCCTAATTTCGGTTACTGAAACCCTAAATAGGGTTCCGGAACCCTAATTTGGGCTACTGAAACCCTAAATAGGGTTCCAAACCCCTAATTTGGGTTTCTGGAGGGCCAAAATAGGGTTCCGGAACCCTAGTTTGGGTTACTGAAACCCTAAATAGGGTTCTGGAACCCCAATTTGGGTTTCATGAGGCCCAAAATAGGGTTCCGGAACCCTAGTTTGGGTTACTGAAACCCTAAATAGGGTTCTGGAACCCTAATTTGGGTTTCATGAGGCCCAAAATAGGGTTCCGGAACCCTAATTTGGGTTTAAAAATGTCTAAAGAAGGTTCCAGAAATGCATTTTAACTGCATTATATCGAATAAAATGGTTTTTTTGCACGTTTTAAAGCAAAATTTGCTTTTTTGCACATTTTAAATAAAAAATAAGGTTTTTTCCACGTTTTAAGGCAAAAATAGGGTTTTAAACGGTATTTTTGCACTTCAGACAGGATTTTTACCCCATTTTTAGTCCTCAAAACCCTGTTTTGAGCCCAAAAAAAGGTCGCTGAAACCCACTTTTGGACACCAAAAAAAGGTCGCTGAAACCCCCTTTGGGCATAGCCCTGAAACCCTATTTTGGATCAGAAAATTCCCCTCCCAGCCGAAAACCCAGCTACATTGCTCGAGCTCAACGTTGCGGCGTTGACCATGGGAAGTTTGCACTATCTGGTGTGCCACGAGGGCCTGTCATCTGTGAGAGCGGTTGTCTGTGAGTTCGAAACCGGTCGAAGTCTCGACATAAAGCCCAACCCAGATCATCTGAAATACTAGAGATGGCTATTGCACGTTTGTCCGGCGCAGATTTGAAAATACAAAAAACGGTCCAAATGGTCCAAAAAGGGCAATTTTTTGATATTCCGTGATTGATGTGAGAAAGTGATGTATTTATATTAAACGAGACTTGATTCAAATGTTGTACAACCGGAAATAAAATCAGTTTAACTCGTTACCTATATAGCTCAGCGTTTCATCTTCCCGCCTTTTGGCAATTTATATTCTTCCTTAACTACTGAAAATCGGCTTTTTCGTGGATTTTTTCATCTTCTTGATTGTTGTGAAAAAACGACGAATTCGGCGAAAGTTGTTCAATCGGTTCCGAGTGCAATAATAAACTTCAGGCTTTCGAATGATACAAGAATTGGCTCTCTGCTGTTTGCGGTTAACCCCACAAAGGTGTTGAAGTTTCTATTACCCCTAACTTTTTGCCATTTCCGTCTTTTATTGTATTGTAGTCATACTTTTTCGCCTTAATTTAGCTGTGCTACGAATATTCACATCTTCTAATAGATTTTAAACAATCAAATTGGTTGCACCTTCGTAACTCGAGCCATATAAAATCAGACATCACTGGAACGTGGACCAAATATGAATACTAATTTACTCGACTTCACTGACCCACGCGGCTGTTTTAAAACCGCATTTCTCTAATTCTTCATGAAATCAAGAGCGGTTTTTTGCCTAAATTATCGCATCCTGTCATGCTAATGCCGTTTTCGCATATTTCTTTTTCTTGTGGCGCGAATTATTCAAATGTGTTGCCTATAATTTAAAATGGTACCAGTACCAGGTACGCTATAGAAAAGTTCTTCGCAGCCGGCTGTTTTTAAGTAGCATTTTTTTCTAATTTTTCATGAAACCAAGTGCGGTTTGTTGCGAAATTGTCCTATCCGGTCATGCTTTCGGCTGTTTTAGCACATTCTTTTTGTTGTAGCGTGCATTTTTCGAAACCGTTGGCCATACCTACAAATACATACATAGGTAGGTATTGGCAAGAATGCATAAAAGAGTAGCAAAGAATCTGCCACTCAGCGGCCGGCCGAGTGTCGATGCGCTGCACCGTAATATATACCGGAGGGGCCGGGAATTTCCGGTAATTACTGTATGGAGCAGCGCATCGACACTCGACCGGCCGCTGAGTGGCACATTCTTGGTAATTGGGAACCGGGCAAAAGCTGCCTTTGCACCTGAGGACAGTGCTTGCTGCATCCTACACACAGTACGTACTTCCTGTACCTAATGATTTTCTGGCATATGGATGAAATGCAACGATACCCATGCAGTGGCGCTGTTAGGCAAGGCAGCCCGCGTGACAGACAGAACCCTTAGGGTTTAGAAAGAAACTAGTAGTAGTTGTTGTTTAAAGTAATCAATCAAAACTGGATTTTAGTTTCTACGGGTGTAGTTAAGTTTTGTTGCAGAAGTGTGCGCCTATTATTGGTGCCACTCCTAAAATCCAACGCGGCATACTAGTCCATTTTGTCTGTACCAGACAAATCTTCCAATTGAGAAGCTTCTTTGCGATGCAGTTGACCGACTGTTTCAAGCGCGTTTGGCGGAGATGTCGGCGCTACTCGAATTATAGGAAGGAGTCAAGACGAATCGAATTAGAGCTGGACACCAACTTTGTCTGCGATCCCAACTTTCTTTGTGTCTTTATGGAGGGTTCCGACACCATTTCCTGTCTGACAAGCGACGAGGACGTCTCAGACGCTGTGCAAGACTGCATAGAACGTTTGTGGCCAGGTAGTGTAGTCTTACGAGAAAATATCTTCAAGCTCTACGTACTTTTGTCCAGCGGGACTAAAAGAAGTGGTCGATAACGTCTGGGGTGTGCAGTTCAGAATGCAAGGTAACCCGCTGGGCGGTGATCAAAAGATTTTCAAGCGACGACTAGCATTCAACACTGTTATTTGCCATCTGCTCTTTCGTCTGCGCCATCTGGGATGGAAACTGGAACTGGATACAGTGCTTCGTTGCTCCGACCGAATCAGCACCTTCTTCTTCACCAGGGAATCGAACATGGTGCTTTTAAATTCATTTGATCTCTTCAGGGTCACAAAAGATACAACAATGCTCACGCTTTCAGTATAGATGGCTTGATTGATTTAAAATTCTCATAAATGGACCTCATGGATGAGGAGATTCCTAAAAACAATATCGATATTCTTTGGGTTTAGAGGCCATGAAAAAATGATATCATAGATTTTTAGCCAATTTTACCCTTAATTATTCAGGCACTATTCACTGCATTACAGGGTCTCTTTGCGCACTGCTCACCTGAAGATGCTGTCTGCATTTCAGTGATAGGCTGGGACAAACTGGTAGGGAAGCAATGCATTTAATGAAATACAGCAAATACCTTAAAACATGCAAAACTGCAGGTGCTTGTGAATTGCAATGAGCCACTGGAGTCTATAGTAGAGTCAGCCGTGAGAAAAAAGCGCATCAAGAAAAATATGGAGCTGGACGAAAACTCGCGTCAGTTACAGTTGGACAGTCATTTCTGGAACGACATCACTCGAGCCGACGCAGTCGAGGGTCGCAGAGTTATTCTAGAGATCATCCAGTACTTCCATAAAAATGGATACATCTTCCAAACAAAACTCTCCTTGCGCAGCTGCACTGACAACTACTATTTCTTGCCGGTAGCGCAGATTCCACTTTCTCTATTTGTTTTAAACCTAGTTTAAACTTAGGGCCGTCCATCAACAGTGAATTCACCAAGGTTCTTCATTCTGTCACTGAATGAATCGAGCAGAATTCGACTGATTGACTGTAACATCGACGCCAGTTCGACAGTGCGGCAGTGCGTTCAAGAACACTGGTCAAAGGGCTTGAAAAAGTACAAGTTTCTACGCGAGGTTAATCTCCAGAATTCACTGCTTGAGCACTTTTCTATTGATAATCTAGGAATGGTGCTCAGAGTTCCAGCTCAAAGGAAGTCCGTGGCGCTGCACTGATCTGGAGAACACTGAAGCGCGCACTCTGATAACCATTATTCTGGAGAGATTGCAACAGATCGGCTGGAGGATTCACTGCACACTCGACGTTTCAACTAGACTCCATGAGCGGGCTACGTTCGTGATGAGAACTGCACCATCGACCCCTTGTCATTTCCTGGCCATCAGTCCAGTGGAAAGACGTGTACTCAAGATTGTGCGAGCCCCAGAGCAAGTGCAGGAAGTTATTCTGGAACTGGTCAGGACCTGTTGGCCAACTGACATTGAAAGCCAAAGTACTGAATCTTAAGAGTCAGTGGCTGAATCAGTGGCGTATCCAGGATTTCGCAAAAGGGGGTGTAAAATTTTGAAAGTGCCTGGTTGGGCTGCTGCAGGGTGTATCGTCATGTAGAGATGTTTCACTGTGCAGTCCACAGTAGAATAGTGTCAAACCAAAACCCAGCTGCATTTTAGCGGTACGTGTTGACACGTGTGAAGTGCGACTGACGAAAAATGCGCAGTGGGGTTGCATTCGAACCAAGTGTTTTATGTCGAGATTGATCTGCAAACTACATACTTTCGGTTACCTCCTAGCAGCATCAGCCAATCTTGATGATCCATTCAGCCAGAACCGTGAGTGGGGACCGCACACTTGGTTCTTCTGCAGGGAGCTCAGCATTCAGGTACTCTTAGTCAGCTTGGGATAACTCTTAGAACCAGTATGTTTGGTTGGAAAGGTAACAAACAAAAATTTTATGAAATACGTAGTAGCATTTGTATGATGTGTTGGTTTCAATCAATCCCTCACAGAGAGCGCCTTTAAACCAAACACTTTCAGAAGAAAGTCAGTCTGTCATCAGCTGTGTCGGACTGGTGGGAAAGCAATGAAAGTTCTTCCGAGTCTGACTGTGATGTGCCGCAGAACGCGCCAGTGCGGTTCAAGCTGGGAGGGCGATCGATGAGTCTGTGAAATCTGTAAGAATTCTTGCCGTGCATGGCTGCTTCCATTTATGCATACACATGTATTCCAACAGTTTTGCGCATGTTTATTGTATAAACGGCTGGGCCGAGTTGTTCACAGTGGCTTCAACAGGACAGAATCGTTTAGTAAGCTGTATTCATTATACAGGGACCGCCAAAAAAACAACGCAGCGGTTTTTTCGCTGTAGCAACCGCAAATCTCCACCGATTTGAATGAATCCTTTTTAAACGAAAGATAAATAAATGCTTAAAAGAATGCTGAAATTTTCATTCATGTACTCTGCTTAGTTCCTGAGATATTGGCTCTCAAATTCAAGATAGTGTGATCTTGGCAGTGAACAAGAGGGATTTCTTATTATTGTGCACTTCATAATAAAACGCATTCCTGCTACTACTGAGGGCTATTGGAGGCTTTACTGGTGACACAGAAACTCGGTTTACTTAAACACTAAAGTATCATTAGGCCCAGCAGTAGGAATCTGCTTTATTATGAAATGCAACGGAATCGCTCTTGTTCTTTGCCAAAATCTGTTTCGACTTAGAGGGAAAATATCTCAAGAACTAAACCGTGAATCTCAATAAAAGTTGCACCAATCTTTGAAGAATTTATCAATCTTTCATTCAAATCGGTTGAGATTCATGGTTGCAAAAGTAAAAAAAATCTGCTGGGTTGTTCATTGCCAAAATCTCTGTTTTGACTTTGAGGACGAATATCTCAGGAACCAAGCAGACTATCTTAATAAACGTTACATCAATCTTTCATCTTTCAAGAATTTATTTATCTCTCATTTAAAAAAGGATTCATTCAAGTCGGTTCAGATTTGCGGTTGCTACAGCAAAAAATCTGCTTGGTTGTTTTTTTGGCGGACCCTGTATATTATATACCAGTACTGAATTTTGCAAAAGTTGCGAAGCTAGGCTTTAGATACGCACGTACATACATAGATTGCTGTGGGTAACATCTAATATTGCACACTGTTTAATGACGCGCATGTGCATGTCACACTGTGACCGACCGACTTGTAAAGCGCGTGCGCTGAATGGTTTTGCGAAAGGAGCACAATTTTGTGATGTCATTGTCATTGAGTTGACCGGAGCTGCCGTTGCGGTTGCATCTAATGGCAGCTAGGAGAGGGTTGTTTGTGGGCAGGGCTACCCCATTGCAGGGCTCTGAAAAGAGCGAGGGGTGTCCTGAGCTGTCTGAAAGGACAGCGGAGCTCAAAAACAAACAAACAAACGAGTTTCTTTCAGTTTTCAGTTGTGTTTGTTAGACTGTTTTTCTTCAACATTTTATCCACCATGCTGGATTACTTATCCAAAGAAAAACCTTTCTGACCTTCCTAATCTTCAATTTCACAATCTAAATCCATCACAGGCCTAGCTTATCCTTTGCTTAAAACCTCAACCGGAGCTGGGCCAGTATTATCTTTTGCCTTAGTGGTCCGGGGCTGTGTTTGTGCTTCAGGGTTGGTCCTATTGCCAGCAGTGGGCTTCCTCGAGTTAGCGACTACCTGTGTCGGGCTTCCCTTGCAAACAATCTCCTTGAACGCTGCACGATAGCTCTTCACAAACAGAACATGCAACAAGACCGAGCCGGATCCATTGACGAAGGTTAAGCACTGGCTCCAGGCCCAACAGAAAGTGAGTGTGGACCCTTCTGTCTCGCAGCTTCTGCCGATCTTCAAAGCTGTAGTTAGCGTTGTGCTTGTTCATGCCAAGCATAAGCTTGGTGGCCGTGGTAGCTAGGTTCAAACCGACGGTGCCCAACATGAGCCAGCGCTTGTCTTTTTCCATCCTTCGTCTTTCGGCTGTATCGTTCCGCTGCACATACTTCCTAATGGAGTACTGAGTCAGTATGCTGAAGACAATCTGCAGTGTCACTGCTATAGCCGGCAACACCGAATAGTACACATGCAGATAGAAGGTCTGGTTCTTTTCGAACAATTTGTGCAGTGTGATCCAGCCATAGTGCTCGTACACAGCCGAGTCAAACAATGTCAGCCAACTGAAAGGGAGGTACAGTGCAAACAATGACAACATTAAAAAGACAGTGGCCTTTATTGCGTACAGCTTATGGTCCTTGGCATTGTAGTCCATGGGACTTCGCAATGCTATGAACCTGTCCGCTGTCAACAGCACCAATAACCACTGATTCAGCGAGTTCACATAAGACATGACTATACCGACAAGTCTATCAAACTTGAATATCTCACCGGCACACTTGATGATAAACTTGCGCAAGATGCCTGTGATGAAAAGACAGTCATGCATGCAAGAGAGGAGATTGAGGATGAGGTCAGTGGCCACCTCCATGCGATGAAAGTGCAGTGCAGCCCCAGCTCCTTTGGCACTGAGCAGCGAGCCCAGAATGCGCAGGTTGACGAAATTTGCCAGAATGCTACTCGGAAAAGCAAACAGGCCGAAGCAAAAGCGAAAGAATTGACTGAAGTTCTTCCAAAAACAGTAGTCCTCACCCTCCCGGGCACCGCAATCTCTGATCCACCAGAGGTAGTCCCCTAGCTTCTTCCGGTACCACAGGGTTGCGTACCGAAAAAACCCAGTCACACTACAGTAGTGAGCTGAGCTGGCGCACCAAAAATTTGCATGCCTCAGCTGCGTGTCAATCAGCACCCTGGGGTGCACTGCTAGGCGTGGTGGCTGCTTCTGGACCAGTTCTAGCAGATAATAGCCATTGACACATCGTGTTGGTATCCAGAAGTTGCTGCATTTTGAGAAAGTGGAGTTGTAGTCGACTGGAGTTTCCTGCAGACCGCTCAGCAAGCACTCGAAGCATCGGCACTGCCTTTTGTGACTGAAAGGTGCAGGATTGGCTTTACAAGATGAGATATAGAATTGTATTGGTCAGAAAACACATAAACACACTAATATCGTATGTACAGGGTGTGCCAAAAAACAGCCCAGCAGATTTCACCGATTTGAATGAATCTTTTTTGAATGAAAGACAAATAAATTATTGAGACAGGTGCAATTCCCATTAAGCTACAGTAGTCTGCTTGGTTCCTGAGATATTTGCGATCAATTTTGAAACACTGATTTTGGTAATGAACAAACAGTGATTAAAACAACCCAGCAGAGTTTTTGCTGTAGCAACCGTAAGTCTCAACCGATTCGTGCTAGCATTACATGCTGAAAGTAGCCTATACACAGTGTTTTGTTTCAGCTGACTCAAGACGACCAAACGACTAGCAAAACCATACCCAGAAGTTTATATACACTTACGCAGTGTACATGTATGTGATGTTTGACTTGAGGTAGGCATCGCTGATTGGATATGAAAGTATGAACAGAATGTAGATAAAGGACAGCTTCATCTCCTTCCACAGGATGCCGTGAGATTCCTTTAGCCACTTCACTTCACCTTCTACAGTCAGGCACTTATCGCCACCGGGGCTTTACGTGTCTGCTGCGCAGGTGAACGCTCCTACTCTCTTGACTGCGAAATGGATTTACGACACGAATATCTACATAAGTCTCGCTTCGCTCAATACCTTTGGCTCGTTTATACTGTTCTTTGTGTATACACATACACATTTACCATACACAACTATACACATTGTTTTCTCAATGTGAATACACATACACAAATTACAACACAAATGCATGCACAAATTACCATACACATTGGACAGTAATTGCGTATAGTACACATTCGAAAATCCAAGACCAAACAACAGTACTGGTTTATCACCAGTAGCCAGTAGCGCACCCAAAGGGCATGCATAGTGGCTACGCCCATTGGCAGACCTTACCTGGCGACCAGACCCCTATTGATTGGCCGTTAATGTGTGACGTTTACCGTCCTAACTTAACCGCTGCAGTAAATGAACCACCTTTTCCTACAGACACGACAGGTAGGCACCGTCCTATCCTATTCAGTCTCTGAACGTACCTCGCATCACATGTTTACTTCTCAACTGTACTCTTCTCTTGCCAACAACAAGCGAAATGACGTTGGTTGCTCGATCGAACGGCTAGCAAAACTAACATACCGCAGATTATCGCTGCAAGCCAGGTAATATGCAATCGGATCCACGGACCTCCAGCCCCCAATGGATTTGTTGCCCTAGCGTTGTTCAGAAAATTGTTCGGTGATTTTGACCGTGCCGGGGACCGTAGTTTTATATGCAAATCTTGGTTGGTGCGGTAGACGCCTTACATTCTGCAACTTTGACCTGAAATTGAAGCTGTGAATGATTATGTAGTCGATAGTTCCATATCCGTCACGGGCAGAGCGACAATTATTCATCACGCAAAGTTCGGTCAGCTTCGCACGCGACCAACACGCACAATTTACAGCCCGGTATACTTCGCATCGCATTTGCGCTGCCCGGCCGGTGCGGCCATAAAACATTTTTATCACGCATTTTTGTCCGGCTGCTTGCTACAGTCTAGAGCATTATCATGTATTTATAGTGGTGGCCACTAAAAAAATGAGTGATGGAAAAACCTCATCACGCAACCCCCAACATTTTTTCCATAACGCACCAGTTTCATCGGATAAAATTTTTTTGTTTTGTTTCAATTAACAGATATTGAGTTCTTGTTAGTATTCACCGTTTGCTTGCTGTCGGAGCTCTGTCTGCCTGAAGAAAATAGCTTCAGTTCTACCTATTTTTCGACGAAGTAGCTTTTTTCGGAATTTTAGGGAACTTTTGACTGTATTATTTTCAATTTAAGTACATTCTTGCAAAGGTTTCTACATACGGAAAAGCTTCCTAGAGCGGTTCTACTAGGGATATTCGATTGTTTGCGCAGTATGGTATACAAGAAAACATGACTGCATTTACTGTATGTACTGCATTTTTATCCGGAGGAGGTAAACCGAAAACGACGTCACCTTAGCACTCAACTCAGGGAAGCTATTCTATGCATAGAAACCTTTGCCATAATGTACGTACCTACCTAAATCGAAAATGACACAACCACAGTTCCCTAAAACTCCGAAAAAAAGTTGCTAACTCTGTCCCCTTCTTGGTCTTGTGTGTCGTCGCATTTCAGCCGACCCCATGTCCCCTTCTGCAATAACGTCGTTTACGGACGCCCCCTTATTAGAAAACCTAAAATTTCGAATAACTATCACTCGCACGTAATAATATTTGACAATATTTCGACCTTGGTAATGTGTGTACTACCTAGCATTACATTACTTTCAGATTTTTCGCCTGAAAAACCAGTGTCCGTCTTTTGGTGAACATACTTATACAGCCAGTGTACAATTTTAAAAATGACCCAGTGATTTTTTACTCAGATTTTTGAATTTTCGGTTTTCATAATAGCGTAAAAGGATCCCGAGTCTATTTCAGAAATGCAAAACATTCAAAGTCCCAGATTTACCTTGATTTTTTGCTTCTCTGCCATTTTTGGGAACTGTATCAGGTTTTGCTGTTTACTTTTTTATAAACGAATTCTGAATGTATATTTATTTATTCTGTCCTTGATATTCCTTGTTACTGTATTAGTTAGGTATTGCTTAGCTACTACACTTGCAATTTTGCGCAAGATTAAAACGTAAATGCCATAAAAACACCACAGTTTTTATAGTTCTTAGGGTACTGTGGGAAACATATACTGTATGTTTTATGTATATGTTTTAAAACATAAATATGTTTGTGTTTGTGATAACATATAGTTTATGTTTCTCAATATGTTTGCATGTCAAATATGTTTTGTATTTATATGTTTTGAGGCCAATATGTTTCTGGAAACATATACATATTTTTGCTATAGGAATTCATTATTTCAGGACTTTTGGTTGCTGTTTGACAGTAAACTTTTCCAAAATCTGACTTTCACTTAAACTTATTGAATCTGAGTATGCTATCTAAATTGTTGCAAACCGTTTTAAACAGGAAATTCAGAATCTCAAGTTTGAATTATCGAAAATTAAGACAAAATATAAGTGAATAAGCGACTTTTACCCAAATATGTTTTATGTTTAAAAATATGTGCATATTCAATTTTCAGAAACATATAACTATATGTGTTATTTATATGTTTGATTGGCGAAAAACATATATGTATAGTTATATTAACTCCTTGCGCCAGACGCCTAAATTCGCGAAACGCTAACCGCTGGCTAATTTCGGAAATCGACAGCGGTTAGCGTTTTCTATTTTCGCATGTAAAGCGAAAATAGATTCTCTAACCGCTGCTGTGGGCGTAAATCGATACTTGAGGATAGTTTAACTAAGACGGTTCTCTTCGAAAATAGAACGAATCTTGACAGCAATTTTCAATCTTTTTGTAGTGGGACGGCTATTAGACAACGTAAAATTGATGGGAAATAGATGCGGCTGAGGCGTACTCCCCTCTGTGCAAAAAGGCCCTGAAAAAGGGTCAGGTTCCGCCTTTGGATGAGATCACAGATTCGAAAATTTAACAATTGGCAGCCAGCCAAATTTGGCGCGCGGCCTACGAAACTCTAAATTCAACCCATCGCAGTTGAACAGCGGTTAGCGCAGCGTCGGCCTATTTTCGAAAACGCTAACCGCAGGCCAACTACTCCAAATGGAGTATGGTCTGCCCCAACCGGTTAATATGTTTTAAAAATTTTGATATTTTCCCACTGTATCTTAGGGTATGGGTTTTTGGTAAGGTTTTTGATATGTCGGCCATACACCGTAGTGTATAGCGTAGGTGTGATACATGCCGTTAGCAGTAGGGCCCGACCGGATACAAATTTCTACCGGATCCGGATCCGGATCCGGATATGCCCATATCCGGCCGGATCCGGATCCGGATATGCCGGATATCATTGATCAACTTAAAATTTTTTAGAATGTAATAAAACCACATATATACATTTCTTTGTTCAGTAACAATTGATTCAAAACAACATCTAATAGTTGTAGTTCAAACAACGCAAGTTATACTTGTTAAACAACAACATTTCTACATTTTCGGGCTTCAGAGAGGAGCGATCGCCTTCCCAAATCGAGCCAGCAGTCTTAAATGTTCGCTCGCTAGCTACCGTGTGACAAGACTTAAGAATCAGTCTCTGGACCTATCGAGTCTTAGTATTCAGAGCCAAAATTGAAACTTTGGCCTAGAGAGAGAGCTGTAAGTTGGTACACTAATACCGATACTATCGATAGGATTTCCTGATTTGACGCTCCAGTCCCGAGATACAGCCGTCTGAAAATCGGCTCGCTTAACTATAGGACAAAAATTTCGAACTTAAATTTCTTTCCTGCTAAAAACAGTTGGGACCTAGAATTTTACGTAACTTTTAGAGTACTTTAAGAATTTTTGGTCGCTTTTCGATTTTGACGAAAAAAAATTTTTTCGACCCCCTTCTGGTCCCGCCAGCTCGTCTGGAAGCCCCCATGTGTGTTTTTTATTTCAGATTATTGTAGCGCCATTTGTTAGCTACAGATTGGTACCAAGTATGATAGCGGTTTGGTACTGTAGTTGGCTTTGCCTCTTGCCACGACCAATTAGAGCAAAGCACTTGCCAACTGGGCATGAAACCTTAGCTTCATCGGGACCATGCACATTAAAATAAACACAAAAAACGAAACTGTTAACGTGTAACTTTCAGTTGTGTACAATTCCCCCACTATTTACACTATGGTACTGCAATATTTATGTTCAAATACGAAAAAAATCACGTTTTCTCATCAGTGACTGATATCCGGCATATCCGGCAGGTAATATCCGGATCCGGTACCGGATCCGGATATGGCCATATCCGGCCGGATCCGGATCCGGATCCGGATATCCGGTCGGGCCCTAGTTTCTCTATTTCTTTTCTGTGCCGGTGTTGCCAAAACCTAAGCACAGCTGTGTACTAAGCGCTTTCGTACCTACTTTCACGACGCAAAATTATCAATGCTTTTGTACTACAACGCTCCACCTTGCCAGGTTTGCCGATCGTCGTTCAGATCGTGCTGTTTGCCGCTTTGCAGCTCAGTCTGCGGCTATTTAGACAGTGTACTTTCTGTCGTTCAGTATCTCCTGCCCCAGACTTAGCTATCTCGGGTTATGGAGCGTTTGCGTCGCAAGTTGTTTCGATCAGAGGTACTCTGTCTGGTACCCTTTGCGGTGTTGCACCTGCAGTGGCGACGCTTGTATAACTGCTTTCAAGGCAGTTTATGTTTAGCGCTCGGCAATTCGTGTCGATTGCGCTTTGCGGCTGTATGGCTCAGTTTAGCGTCGATTTGAAGCCGTCTGTCAGCCGATGATCGTCTATGCGCCTATGACAGTGCTGCCTTTCGTGGCTTTTGCAGCTATACTTGGTGCTGTTTGGGGCTCACTTGGAGCCAGTTTTCGAGCCTTTGAGCTCTCAATATGTGTTTGCAGCTCTGTCTAGGTCGCTTTTGGCCTTTTCGTATCTGTCTATGTTTACCTGGCTTGGGCTGGTGGAGTGCAGCTTTGTCAAAAACGTTGGTATTCAGTTTTCGAAAAAGTCTATTTCTGTTTTGGCACCTGTAAAAAAGGGCAGTTTTTAACAGGCCCAGTCCAGCGAGTGTTGTCTCGTAAAGCGCAGCCCTTACACTTCTCGTTTCGCTACTACAGCCGGTCATAGCAAACTGGTTTGTAGGGTTCGGTCGACCCTTCTAATCAAGCAGCGGGCCCAGTCTAGTGTATAGTTTTGTGTGGCTCTGTGCACATTTCGATGCTCTAGTGCAGTGCCAGAGTCGACCCTAGGCCAGTTAGAGCCAACTGGGTTCGTGTCGTGCTTGTTACTTGGGCAATGGCAGGTTTGTGGCTTGCGCAGAATGTGTTTGTTTCGTTTGCTCTATTGCCTCAGTTGCCCTATTTGGCCACCTTGCAGTATTTCGACTGAACTGTGTTATATACAGTCGCTAAAACTCGGAATTAGCAGCAAGCAAGCTGTGGCAAGCTCGTTTATCGTGTTTGGTGCCAAAACGCGTT
Source organism: Sabatieria punctata (assembly GCA_030248155.1). NCBI lineage: Eukaryota > Metazoa > Nematoda > Chromadorea > Araeolaimida > Comesomatidae > Sabatieria > Sabatieria punctata. The sequence continues at coordinate 860 of JASANB010002986.1, read as the reverse complement.
AATTGCGTCTTTTTGCAGGGGATTGTTCAACAGAATTTCGAATGCATTTAGTCTTTTTGTCATATCAAAAACCCTCTGCTTTATACTGTCTGTCAATCGAATAGAATCTCATTAGAATCTCTCTCTCTCAATGATCTAGCTAACCTGTTTTAGAACTGAGAGTCCTGGATCGACTACTCGTTTGTGGCAGTTTTTCCCTTGCCTTTCGAGCTGTAGCGGGCAATCAGGGAGGGTTTTTTCTGCCAGACTGCTTGGTATACAGTATGTACAGGGCTTTTCACGTATTCGTATAGCTAATCGGATGCACGTTCTTCGTTTCAGACCACTTGCTGTGTTGTGTGTCTGATGTTTGTTTAGCGGCCAAGAAGACCAGTTCGTTTTGTTTTGCTCTTATTCGGAGTGTCAAATCTATTGTGATTTGATTTGCGTTTCGTACGATTGCGTATTTGCCTTGCCTCCAGTTTGTTAATTTGATTGATTTTCCTTTTTTATCTCGTTCGCTTTTACAGTATCTCTGTTCCTTAGTGTTACGGTAGTTTGTGCAAAGTCTATCGTGTAGTAACTGCAAGTTGCTATTTTGCCGGGAGCAGAGTTAGTGAATAGTCAGTCGTGTGTGTCAGTGACGTGGGGTTAGCTTGGAGCGAGCGAGCGGCCGGTCGGGTTCAGTAGCAAGGCCCAGCTTCAGTGCCAGCAAGGACCGGCCAGCAGAGAGAGGCAGGAAAAAGAAAGAAGAAAAGAGCCAGGCCGCTGTATCGTTTGTGTTATGTTTTGCCAATAAAAGGTGCATCGCCATCGTGTTTGGCCTGGCTAGTGTATCTAGTTTTCGCTGCGCTTAGTGCACAACTAATATTCGTACTTAG